>VZRE01007705.1:497239-588560 GCA_013396775.1 Cephalopterus ornatus | reverse complement strand
TGTTATAGTACTGACAATTTTTATTTGGGTTTTTTTTCAGCTGTTCTTACAGACAATTTCATCATTTTGTCATTTGAGGACCATAACCAACTCTGCTTTATTCAGTTTACAAAGAAGATGGATTCTGCCGACGTAAGCAAAAGACTGGAAAAACTCTCCTGTTTGGACTTTAAGGTATAGCTGTCAATGGTGACTGCAGATACTGCAGGAACTGTACATTATGAATCACTGGTACTCACTGATACTGTATAGCAGCATAAATTGCAAACCTTTATATAACTGACCAAAGCAGCTCAAATTCTGAAAATGGAAGTTACTGAAAAGTAAAAAAAAAAAAAATAAACCAAACTTATATGACATTCTGAGTTAATGTGTTAAAATACTGAGCCAAGAGGGGTCCAAATTTCTACTGTATTTACGTTTGGGCTCAGATACACATTTGAGTGACCTCTGCTTGACAGATTACCTTGTGTCCATTGAGCAGCAGTAACTGACCCTTTGCACATTCTTGGCATCTAACAAGCATGAAGCAAAACCTGTAATGGTAAACCTCAGCGTAAAAGATTTGAGTTAATGTGTTTTACCTCTTGTTTGTCGCGGGCTGAAAACACACATGGTCAATTACTATGGCTCAGCTGATAGACACGAACTCATGAAGCTTCGATACTTCAGCCTTCTGTCTGAGCTCCAAGACTGCTGTAATTCTTTGCAGAAATCTTAATTTCCCCTCTAGTTACAGTAATGGAATTGTTGAGAGAGTCGCTTTTACAATTAAGCTGCTGACTTAGGTCTCAAGATAAAGAAGCTGAGTTTCTCGCCACTGGCCAACTATATTTGTGACCTTAGGCAAGTGATTTGGTGCCAGTGTATGTCAATTCACTAGTTACACAGTGAAGATTAAAATACTCCTTTTTTCCAGCCCTTTATGTGTGGTCTATACTACAGTCACAGCAGCAGCTGAAAGTAGCCTAGAGAAAGCTGAGCTGGCTTTAAACTATCCAGTCTGGATGGCAGTGGAAACCAGCTCATCTCAGGCTGAATTACACTGTGTCTTGGATGGATTGGGCTGTGCAGACATAACTTACTTCAACCATAAGCTCTTTGGCATCAGGGCAGCAGCTGACCTTAGGTGGAAGTGCTTGGTGCTACAGCAGTATGAAAAAATAATCAGCCGAGGCAATTAACTCTGAACAGGTGAAGTAGGAAAGGGACTGCATCCAATTCACTGCAAGAATGAAGAAGGGTCAAGCCTTTGCCCAAGAAAGGTAGAAAGATGCTGTGAGCAAAGGAGAGATTTTTTATTTATTTCAGACTGGGTAAATGTTAAGGAAAACAATCTTGTGCTGGCAAATATTTTCCCCTTGACAACCCTTTAGTAATTTGCTTGCTGATATAAGGGAGCTTGCATCTGCAAGGCAAGCTTTCTAAGGATATGTTTAATTTAAGTTTTGCCATAATGTGTTTTAACTTGCTTGGTAGAAATACTTTCTGCTAGGATTAATATCTAATACATTTTCCAGGCTGTTTCAGTTCAGGGCCTCTTTTCAGCAATGGCTTGTGTTTGCAAGATTGATCCAGACTCCATAACGTGGATTTGAGACAGTTCACTGTTCACTGGGAACTGAGCTGATACATACTTTACTTTAAAATGATGTGCCTTGTGCCTGGTTAAGGCTGTGCTTTGGAAGTGAGTGTGGTGTGTGGTGTGGCCTTTTTTTCAATAGTGCTAAAGTTTAATGAGGAAGTCATGGTGAACTGAAACTGCCTGTGTCATTGGAGTGTGAGGGCCACAGCTCCTGACTTAATGTTTGGAAAAACCAGAAATATCTGCTGCACTCCTTAATAGGGTTGTTAAGTTTTCAGTTCTTTGCTGACACAGCTGAGCTTCTCAAAAAACCTCCATGTTCAACGTTAACTTTGCTTTCTCTTGAAATCAGTGGGAATCACTATGGAATACTTCACTGCCAGCCAAAAAAAAAGGCATTTGCATTTTTTAATTGAATGTTCTTTTGTGTGAGGCTTGCTAGTTAGGCAGCTAAATATAATTTTTATTATCTTCGGAACTGCACCAGTGAGAGACTGCAGGAAGTATTATTCACTGGTGCAATAATATTATGTCAGCTCTCTACATTGATTTAGAGTTCTTCATGGCTGATTTTGGTCAAACTTGCAAAAGCTGAAGATCACACAGTCAGCACTAGTGCCACTCTCAGTAGAAACAAAATGATCCTCAGTTGGAACTGTGCAAACTTGTAACAGGATGTAACAATAACAAAGCGGGGGGGTGGGTAAGGAAAAAAACCCATTCCTTAGAGTTGATTTTTTTCAAGAGAAATTGAACGAAAAAGATAACTTGCACTTGTGTAGAACTAGCACAGGATTAAAATCTGGAGCCAAGATTCAGGAAATTTGATTGTAGCCTTTACTTCTGCCTCTGACTTTTGGTGTAACCTTGAGAAATGTATGTAGTATTTGGGTTTAAATTCCCATTTCTAAAATGAGGAAAATGCTTGCAATGATATAATTAAATTTCTGTCATATTATCATTGTAATGATAAGCAACTTCACACTGTTTGGTGTGAGGCTCATGGTGGGCAAAATTGGCAGCAGTGCTGGACTGTCAGAGTGCTGCCAATAATAAGAACAAGTCAACCATGCTTTCCTCCTCACAGCTTGGTATTTACCCAGAAGTTGGGGTTTTTTACCCAGTGCATACCTAAATGAATGAGTTAATCTCTCTATCCTCTTCCTTTCTAAATGATACCATCTTGAATTTTATTTACGCTTTGAAACAATAAAGGAAAATTTATTATATGCATCGCTTCAGTCTTGAAGACCAGCAAAATAGAATACCAACTATTATCATTTGCCTTTTCTCAGTGGCATGAGTCCATGTTTGAGAGTGACATGTTTATTGCAAGACATAAAGGTTTGCAAAGGATTTGTGGCTGTTATTACATGTGAAATTGTTATGAACAGTTAATGCTACTATACAGGACTAATTAATACCTGTGGAAGTATTTGTACTTTTCCAACCTAATCAATATGTTGTCACCCAATTAACTATTTATATATAGTTCTAATTCAAGTAGCAGCTACCTGTTAACTTTTGTGTATGTTTTATTTTTACATGTCTAAGTATTTTGACAAGTAAAATGCAGGATATTCTGAAAATATTGACCTTTTGCAAGTTTTTCCTGTCTGTGGCTTTTTAATCCATTTCAATTTACTGAAGGAGACAGAACAAGGAGTTAAATGTTTACCATGAGAGAACAACATTGGTAATTACTTTGATTTCAGTTCCTTTTGATGTGTATTCAGGGGATGAAGAGGTCAATAATATTATGACCATGCAAATAGAAAAGGGTTCTTTTTGACCATATAAAAAACAGCAAAGGATTATTAAAGCATTAACCTTGATTTTAATGGCCTTGGTTGAGAGCTGAGATCACAATTTGGATGAGCCTGATTATTTACTAAATACAATACATAAATGCAACGGGTTCTTAACACCCATTGCACTCTGGCATTATCGCATTACTGCCAGCCTTTGTTGCCTTGCAGACAGGAATATGAAAGCAATCTGTCATGTAGTGAGACTGGCTCCAGAAGCATTTCTCTGATAAGAAGACCCCCTGCCCTTTGCTAGTGTCTGGTCCAGTAGGCTTAGCCATGCGCTTAATCCCCAGAAAGTGGTTCGATTATTGCTGACCAGCAATGGCAAGATAGTTTTTTTTTCCCCTAGCTATCAACCTTCCATTAATTCCTTAAGCAGAAATGCGGTGCAATCTATATTTCCTTGGCATGTGTCACCCAGATGGTGCACTGCTCATGTTTTCAAATAACCATGCTCCAAATAACAGAGTTTGAATAATAAATTCCACAAATCCTTCCTGAGGAAGAGGCACAATTCTCAAGAGCTGCATAAACTTTACGCATGATGCTGTAGCTCATCCACATTATGCAGAAAAGTATATATTCTTTTGCAAAGCAGATATTTGTGTTTGGATTCCTTAATTTAGGGAGGAAAAAGAAAGATATATGTTTGCTCAAATGCTGTAGAATATATTTAATATTTGATTATGTCTTAAACACTAGCCTTAGCTCCGTGGTCAGCTTTGCAGAACTTGTCATTTAATATGGCTAAGCTTAAATCCTATGTGGAGGTCGATGCTGTCAAGCAACCATGACTGTACATTTTGGTATTGATTGGAGTCATTGCAGTAAATTCCTTCTTAACTCATATTCCTTTCCATCCCAATCCCCTCCCCACAGATAAAAGTGTGAGCATGTCTTTTTCTGTCTGAGGAGATATTTTTCACGTTTACAGACAGCCTATATGAAGATGTATGTACGCAGTACTCTGTGTGTATATATACATTCTTTTTCACACAGTCAAAGTAAATGCTCCCATTTGCTCCTACCATGCTATTTTATCACCTCAAATATTTCCTATGTTTTTTTCTTCCATCAGATTTCTTATATTGATATACTTGGACCAGAAGGTAGAAGGATGAAACGTCACCTGGCAATAAACTGTATGCAGGATATGGTCATTTGCTGGTGGTCAGCAGCTAGTGATGGAGCATGGCCTTGGTCTCCTATTTCCTGTGAGAGGGACAGAGCCAACCTATTGCTATTAGGCTGTGCACATGGCAAATTGGAGGTAAAGTGCTGAACTCTCTTGTTGCATGATTTTTTCGGATTTGCTAAAGAAAGAACTGTTCAACTTAAATGCATATTCAGCTGGATATAAAGAACAGATACAATCAAAACATAAGAAAGGAAGATAAACCATTCTAACCTTGAAAACAAAGGTTTGTTATTTAATAAAAAAAGCACCTTATTTAATATGTTTACTGTTTTCGCATTAAAACTGGAAACCTGAGAAATGTAGCAAGGAAGTTATGTCTTTATCATGGAGTAGCTTTGGTGTTGCTAAACCTGAAAATAAAAGTGTTGGAGTTCCACTAAAAGACTGAGTTAGAAATTGTAACTGTTGCATGCATGTCTGATGCAATTATTTTACATTGTCTGCAATGTTAACTGATAGGCATTTTAAATCTATTTCAAGTGTTTTGTTATAAAATTCTATCTATGCCCAGATGCTGTTTACATTGTTGCTAAGAGTATTGATCAAATCAGGGACTGATTTTTTCTAAAAGAAAAAGTCAGAACTCCCCACCTACAGGTGGGAATGTAAGATACAAGTTAGGACAAAGCTACAAGCTGACCCTCTTCCTGCCACCTGCTTAGCTTACCTTTTTAGGCAGATGTTTCCATTTCATCTATTTCATTTTTTTTCATCTATTCAAGAATCTTCGAATCTAGTTTGTTTTGTTAGGTAGAAAAATAAAAACAGAGACATCTGGGCATACTCTGATAGAACCAGAGCCTGAATTTAAACATTAAAGCTTTTCTGGACTGACATCTTGTATAGATGCTCCTGTATTTGGAATTTTATTTTCAGTTTATCTTAAGCCACTTCTAATATGGACTAAAAAGGCACTGACTGTGGGTGAAGAGCACAAACTTGAGCATCAGCTGTGGAATAGCTGTTGTGGATTAGCTATTAGAGACTATATCCCTATAGGGAAAATCCCTAAGTAACACTTTAAAATAAGCCACTCTTACAAACAGCATCCTGTTCTCTTTAATTAGGGAAGATGTAAATGTTTTAATGTCTTGGAACTATTACTTTGATAACTAATATTTGAGTGAGATTTTTTTTTCCCTTGGGGCTTTCTATGTATTGAAAGCCAAAGTGAAAAGGTAGTTCTGGCAGCTTTTCTTTCTTATTTCTGTCATTAGTCCCTGTAGAATTGAAGTTTAAATTACCTCCAGCTCTGCCTTCTTTGCTTCTTTTCAATTGACCTCTCTCCACTTGCGGTCATCTTTGACTCATCTCCCTCCTCTGCCTGATCTACACCTGCAGTTCTCCATTCCCCCTGCAGCTATGCCAGATCACATAGAAAAATTACACTGGGAGCTAAAACGCGTGGCTGTTCTTTGTAAGCTTTCCCAACCTAGTCCCTGTGCTAGTTTGATATTATGAAACTTCATCCTACTAACATTTCAGACCTTATTTCTTGCCATGACTTCCGTATGTCCAGGTTCTGACAGCGACGTTCCCATGCCTTTTTTTCTGCCTTTCTGCGTCTTCCAGAAAGCTCCCTAATTGCCAACATAGCAGGTTGCAATCTCTGTTTTCTGAGATGTTGTTTAGAGACTCTTTTCTTCTAAGAAATTCACAGAAACCACCATGTCAGTTCAAAGCTTTCTGTGTTTCAATTTTTATGTTATAGGGAGATTTCCAAAATCACAGCATTCCTCAGCGTCTTTCTGTACACCTCATTTTATCCTTTTCTGATTTAGACTCTGGTATAGTCCTAAGCATATCACTAGTGCTTTACACAATAAAGATAATTAAAATTCACTGAGGCTTTAGGCTTCATAATCATTTTAATTTGGCCCATATCGTAATAGAAATATAAGAAAACTCTTTTAAAAAGCAGAACTGCTAAATTTGACTGTTCAATTGCTTTCCCTTTTTTGATTCTTTGCCTGTACTTATCTGTTTCAATTCTAAGATCTTCAGATGAAATTTCTTTTCCTGTATTTGTCAATAAAATACAAGCACTGTGTCAGGGCTATGGAAAACTTAGTCATATATGAATAATAAACTGTCTTGCTGGTTGTCAGTTAGGCTGTTCCATGTACTTGGAATGTTTAGTAAGTCTCCAGACAAGGTTTTTAACTTAATTTCCTTATGGGCAGGAGTTAAATTCCTGTGCATGAGTGAGAGAACGTCACAACCCAGCAGTTCTAGAAGTAATGTCAACCCCCAACCTGCATTTAACCGAGGTACATTTTTCCCCTACAGAGTCTTGGAGGAGGACATTAACTTAACACCTTTAACTTCTGATGGTCATTTGATAGCTTAAACATGAGCAAAAACATAGTTAGCATTTCTAGAGAGCTCTAAAGGGTTACTCTCCAGGTCAGACACCACAAAAATACGGTGGTTCTGTAAGCATGCTTATTTTCCTCTCTTTGCCTCTACTCCCTTACCATTTGTAGTATTCCTCAGGTAAGGAAAAGCAGGATGTGCCATTGTTATGCATAAAAGTAAATCCATATTTATCATATTTGACCAGTAATATGAATTTTCTCCCAGTAAATTATTATTGTCAACAGTAGAAGAATAAGAAGCATGAGTTGATTCAGTTTAGAGCATTTATCATAAAGAAGTGTAATCAAGCAATATCACCGTTTTACTTGAAAATAATAGTATCGGTTGGATAAAGAAGCATTATTATCTAGAATTAAGAGAAAAACAGAAATTACTGAATATCAAGACCATAAAGAGCTGCATATTGGGTTTGTGAAACCAAGCCCAGGAAATGAATGGGTGCTACCCACAGCCATCACCTTGGTGCTGACCTTTGGAAACCACAAAATGAGCTGCCAGCTGCTGACACTTGTGTGTTGGGGCAGAGCAAAGGTAAATGGGGCACTTATTTGATACTACTTCCTGCCTGGAAGAATCTTCTGAGTAATATTGGCTGCTTACCAGAAGAGTGTGTATTAGGATGAGGACAGGAATAGCTCTGGGATGAGACAACTCAACCCCTTGTCATGATCATTGCCTGTAAATACACGTTCTGTGAAGGGATGATTCACATTGCCCATGGAGTATTTGGGGTATTGTGTACTTCAGCAGCTTTTCAACTTAGTGAAAGGAATACATTTTACTTTTTAAATACACTGTAAATTTGATATGAGTTTTACTGTGTGGCTTTATGTTTTAGCATTTGCTACTATTAAGGCTACAGGTAAACACTATTCCTCTGAAAACAGAAATAACTTTTTCCTTGCAAATCTAAACTTATTTTACTGAATTTTTTTTCTTAAATCAGTGTTTACTGTGTCAGATGCTCTAAGATTTGGTGAAGAATTGTCTCTTGAAGAAATAAAAGTGCTTTTCTCTTTAGCATTGTCTTTGTTTTGGCATGTGATGTACATTTGGATACATGCATCCATGTTGCTGCAGGATTATTTGTCTGTTGGATCTTTGTCTACTTTCCTGTGTGCATTGGTTTCCTCTAGTAAACTCATCCATTCTCTGATTTATTTATTTAATTATTTGGTGTTCGTTTATTTTGTTTTTTCTATGTTAAAGTATCAGTAATCAAGGATGTTATTTAAATTGTCTCACTGGGGAGATAATGCTGGTGTTTTGTTTTCAAAACCAGAAGAGGAATCTTCCAGAAATTATTTCAAACAATTTGATATGAATAAAAAGGATCTGATGTGAAATCATCTTTGGATTAAATGCTTTGAGAGAAAGTCCTATTAAAATCAACATGAACTTTATTCTGCAAACAAAAATTAATGGGAGGTGCTGATGCCAGGGCCCAGTTACTGTAGTACTTTGCATTTGTCTTTGCCATGTTTATTTTCACTCCATTTAGTGCTAGTGTGAATGACTGTAATTATACTTCAATCTTGTGGAAAAAATAGTTTCCCTGAGAGAGAATGTGTTTTTTTTTTCTTTCTCCCAAGAGAAAATATTTAAGTTATTGCGTCCACATTGCACCTCAGATTTGTGAAATGAACACAGCAGATCTTTTCTGTGTGCCCCGTCCTACAGTTACTGTAGTGCTCAGAAAATCATCCAGGGTTTGTGACTGAAGGGCTGAAATACCTCTCACACACATGCAGCAAAGAATGTAAAATCCTCCATGTCGCATTGGTTTAAAAGTTCGATGAATAATATGGGATAAAGATGACAATTATGATAAATTTTGAAAAAGAATAAGAATAAATGGCTAGAGATCTAAATAATAAGATTGCATGTAGGACTGTAGACACAATGCAGCCAAAGAAGGAACCTACAGTAGGAGCCTTGCATTTTTATTTCAGAAAGGTTTTGAAATAGGGTGGATTTTTTCCTTGCATCTTCGCAGTGCTGCATTTAGAACTATTTTGCTCTAGTGTGCACCACACTTCACACTTTACATTTCTAATTAAAATGTTTGTTGTTATTTGGAACCTCACCGTGTGAAATTAAATAAGCACTTTTTTAACATCCATAAAATAAATCCAACATTTTTTCTCATCTGAAAGACACACAATTCAGTCACAGGAAGCTTATTTCTCTGTTTCTTTTGTTTTCTTTTTTCATCTGCCTGGTAAGCCAATTTTCTGCTTAAGAACTACTGGTTAAAACTCTTGCTTGTTTTGATGTGTGGACTTTATCCTTTCCCAGTATTCTATGCAAAATACTTCAATTTTAAGTGTTCAAAGATTTGAGAAGAATGATACTACCCACACAAGCTAGTGCTGCTATTTTTTTCAAACATAAAACGAAAGAGTTTTAACTAGCATGGTTCAGGCCCCTTATTTATAAAGATTAAGAGATTCCTTTACTTGGATTCTTATGATTCCTGGCTCTAGGATTTGAGAGCCTGGCATTGTAGCATCCCTCATCCTGCTGATGAGCTGATGCAGAGCCCAGGCCAGGACTGCAAGGGGAAGACAATATAAATGTGCAGTAGTGATGCATGGCTGCCACATTAATAAGGGAAATATGTATAAATTATGTGGACAATATTTAAATGCATGTACTGTATTTTTGTAGCATTCATGTCACAAAACTAAAAGGGACTTTTACATTTTTTAATTATTTATGTATTTATTTTCCACAAAGTAATTGGTTTTATTTCATGCAAAGTACTTCCAGAAATCTTTCCTGGAAATCCAAGGCTAAATGCTTAGCCCAAGATTTATGAAAACTACTTAACACTGAAAGAACTACAAACCCTGCCGTGTGATCTTACAGCTCGATGTTTTCAGATCCACTGCCATGTCCCCTCCTCCAAATATCTGACAGTTGTCCTACCCATTTCTGAGGAAGCTCCTCCAGCTTTTGCTTCCCCGCTCCCTAAGCAAATGATTTGTTAACACTTTCAACGAAGTTCCAGGGAACTGCTGCTTACCAGGAAGGAATCCCAATGGATTCCTTTAAATGGACTGCTAAAGCACTATGTGCACTACATTTACTAGCATGTAGCTACTTACATAGATAGAAGAACAGTTGGCAGAATACCATCTTCTTGGGGGGAAAAAAAAGTTTTGATTATTAGACTTCTTATCTCTCAAAAGCATTATCTTAGCCTTATTAACATGTCTCTGTAGCTGTATGTCTCTCTGCTTTACTTTTGCAGTTAGCAGCATGAAGAATGAATAATAAAAGTAATTTCTGACAGAGAAACTAAAATCTTCCCTGTGAGATGAAAGAGAATATCCATTTTTTCTCCTTCAGAATGCCAAGTGGCAGTTACATTCAGTAAAACTGGAAGCCAGAACAAAGAGGGCTCTCAGCTTGATACTCTTCCTGCAAGAGGCACATGAGGCCACTGATGCGTGAGATCTGATCTAAGGAGAAATGTTTCTCTTGTTTTCAGCCAGAATATGAACAGTAGTGTCTAGAAAAGTTTCCTTTAAGCCTTACGTGTTTAAACATTATGCCAAAACTTATGTTTTGAAAGGCAGCAAATAGTCTCTCTCTCCTTGCAGGAACTTTTTCGTAGTTTAGTATTGTGTTGTATACATCAACCAGCCCTACCCTAGATTTCATATCAAGGATTTGCTGTCAAAATTATGTGAAGCTAGGAAGCTTCTCATCTCAAGACTCATTAGATTAGCCTTCCAAAATGCAAGATTTTGCTTTCTTTTGAATTCATTTTGTCCTACTTTTGCTCTAAGAAGGCAGAACAAAATTATGAATTGGGTAGAGTTTACTTGCTGACTCTCAAATAATCATATGGCAACGTTTATTTTTCTGTGACTGTTTCCATTGCTTTTTTCCACCAGTCACTCCTGTGGAGTTGTGAAATCCATGTTTCACATATTTTCTTCTCTATTGTCTTAACCTTCAAGGCCAGCCTATCTTTAGAATTAAATAGTGCTTTCAGGCTTTCATCTCTCATAGGCTTGATTATTGTGTGTATCTTCATGACTTTCTTGTAGCTTTTGAGGAGATATCCAGAGAAGAACACTGGTTTGGGGTCAAAATATGTAGCTAAATAATGCAGTTCATTGAAACCTGCCACAGAAAGACAGAAATCTGAGTCCCAGAGGGCCTTAAGGCTCATTTCACTGAAGTTATGGAAGCTTTGAAGACTTGCTTGGGCAAGGCTTCTGTTTCACACATTTGAAAGGGAGCTACCTGGGTCTCTGTGCATACTCTTAGGAAAAACTGCAGAACGAACAATACCACTACACTTTGTCTTTATTTGGGGTTAGAGAACTCTGTGGTTACAGTAATCCTTTGTCCACAATAACCTCTTTTAGGAGTTTCCTTGCTATGTAATTTAACACCCTAATAAACACACTTCAGCAGCTCTAACATCTGCACGGTAGCCACTGCAACATTTTGTGGGCATAAAATGCCTAGTTGAAGAGGCTGTCATTGGTGAGGGAATGATTGAGGTGAGAAAATATTTTTCAGACTATATAAATAATGTAATCTTTTATTTCCTCTTTGATACATATTTTCATTGATCACCACTCTGTTGAGATTTGTTGGTTTTCACAGGTTGGATGCATCGGCTTCTGTATTAGATGCTTTTGCATCAAGTGGTTCTCTGCATGCTGCTCATCTTAAAGTAGCAAAGACTTTCATATTAACTGTCAGCTGGTTTCCAGCCAGAGAACTGCAATAATCCTTTTTTTCTTTCTTTTGAATGAGAAACCCTTTTGATGACAAAATAAGTAAAGTGTCAGCACAAAACATCCTAATCAGCCCGATCAACGTCCCAAATAGCTTGTTTATAAACTTATCAGTTACTTCTGAAGGAATGGGTGGTATGCCAAAAAATCTGAATTTCTTATTCTCTTTTGCAGGTTGAAAGGCTAAATTATGTGTTGAGATGCTCTTGTGATCTGTGGAAAACAAATTTAAATTGCTCTAACATTATATGTGCATTTCTGTTTTCAACCTGAAATTTCCAGCTCTCCTTCCTCGTCCTCTCTCTGTCTTTTAATCACATTTTTTACCCCTTTCTGTGAAAAAGGTGCTTTCGTACCATCTGAACTTAAGGGGCTTCCAGAAGTTGTGGCAGGTCAGCAGCTTTAATTTATAGTGTGAAGGTTGCTGTGGGTATACCTGAGGGCGGGGTTCGGCTCAGGCTGACATTTTCCTTTCACTCTTTATTTCTGCATGAACAAACACCAGCAAGTTTCTGACTGACTTGCACTACTCTCATTATGCTAGAGACATGGGTTTTCTCTCTCTTTCAGAGAAATAGCTCTTCATAAGCTCATTTGCATCCTATTTACAGCTGGTTTTTCTCCCACGGTTTCCCTGCTCGTATCCTCTACACCACCTCTCGCTCCAACCCAGATACCACAGGACATGAATCTTCACTGTCTCCACTGTTGTCTCCCCCATTTTATGGTGCTTCCCATGTTTCCACACTGCAGATTCTTGCTCTTTGCCAGCTGCTGTCTTTTTATCACATTCTGTCTTTGTGTTCTTCTTCCAGTTCATTCAACTTTCAAGTACCCCATAACGATCCCCCCTTTTCTGCTATCGCAAATTCATCTATTCGGCATCTAAAGCTATGTGGCACCAAAGAACATCTACCACCTACTCATTTGGCAATGTACTGTAGGTGTTGTTTAAACATGCCATTGTTTCTACCACTACAGTGTAGTATTTTCTGTTACCATGGCCCAGAGCAAATGAATCCTCTACACATGATGCTCAGAGTAATCTATTAAAGATTTTTTCAGTAATTTTGGGATTTCTCCCCCACCCCACTTGTGAATAATCAGTTATTTTGATATTCTGCTTGTTTCTCCTCTTACCAATGTTGTTAAGACCATCTCCCCTCTTTTATCTTCTATTCTGCTAACCTATTATATAGGTCTGGACAAACAAATACAGCTCAAACTGTATTGCAGGGATTTTTTAAATAAAATGAGTAAACCTTTTAGAAGTTAAAACAGTAGATTCTAAAGAATGCATATTTGTTTTACGTACTGACCCACAAGAAAGCATATTTGCAGTCACCTATTTTTAAATCATCAAAGTAAGAATAAATTACTACGAATGATTACCTCTTGGATTTTTTTTTTCAGGTTCTGAGTTTTGTCCGTACGGAATGGGATCCCCTCCATGCCAGCTTCAGCACTCACCAGCCTTACCAGGTGCACACAGTGGAGCACTCGGTGTCAGCAGCCAAGGAGCCCATGGCCGACAGCTGCGTCTACAAGTGCCTCAGGAACAAAATCCAGTGTGCAGCCATCACCAGGATACCGCTGCGATCCAGGGCCATCAGCTGCTGCAGGGATGTTACAGAAGACAAACTAGTCCTGGGCTGTGAAGACTCATCAATAATTCTGTATGAAGCCTACAACCAAGTAACTCTGTTAGCCCAGGCAGAACTGCTGCCTGCTGTGATGACCTACCACCCCGCCGGGGCCATATTCGTGGTCGGCAGCTCTCAAGGGGAGCTGCAAGTTTTTGACACAGCACTGTCCCCAGTTAAAATTCAACTCTTGGCACAAGACTATTCACCTGAGGCAACTTTGCAATGCAGTAAACACTTCGAGGTGCCTAGCAGCCTCATCCAGATCCAGTGGGCTGCCCCTCCAGTTGCATGTGTCAGCCCTGACAGCACTGATATTCATGATCTTTTGTTGGTTAGATTTGACAAAGGACCCTTAGGAGTACTTCACTTTAAACTTGGTAAGTTCCTAAGTACATATGGTGAACTTTGAGCTCTCAAGAAACATCTGTACCCTACAAGGTTTTTTGTAGTTTGAAACACGCTAATTTTAGATATATGGGACCATAGCCTTAAAAGCAAATTGTTCCAATAGCATCTGAAGATATGAACCAAGGAGTTCTTTATCCATTTCACAGTGACTTAATACCTTTTCATATGGGGTCAGACAGAATAGGACCCCAATCTGTTGTCAGGTCAGCATCCCATCGTGTTCCCCATTACTCTAATAAGGCATAACAATTTATCTTATGGAAAATTCTTTTAATCTGTAGTATACAACTTTAGGAATTGTATTCATTCTGTAGCAATACCCCTAATAAGCTAAAATAATTCATATTTAATAATAGAATAGTAATGCTATTTCTTTCCCATATTATTTTTTTGTGTGTATGATGTATATTGTTCCCAGTACTCTGTTCTTCTGGCTTCAGTAAATGAAGTTGCACCTTTTCTTTCCTTGAAGACTTTTCACAGAAGAAGAAAGTTCTTCATAACCTTCAGAGAAGTTTGGTCTCTCAACTAATTTGCAAGGAGTTGTGAATAAAAGAATTAATAATACTAATTTTAGAATTTATATAGCACTTCTCATTTTAGGTGTAAGGAGACTCTGAAAGAGTAAACCCACAACTATCTTCCTCTTACAAGCAGAATAACAAGAAGCAGAAAAGGAAAGCTGAAGAGCTTTCCAGGAATTACTCAGCGAGTCAGTGGCTGAACTAAGAATAAAACCCCTGCAGTGGCTCATCAGTGAGAATTGTATTCATTTCATTCAAGTCAGGCAAGTTACAGTGGTGTAAATCCACTGTGAGGGCTAAAAAAACAATCATTCTTAAACCTTCTGACTCCCAAACCAGTGTTTCAGCAGGGCAGACAGCCATCCTGGAAAATTTCAGCATTTTGCCCATTTTCTAAGAAAGCAAGATTGCTTCTCTAGATCTTCATGGGTGTTTTTAATGATTCTTTGGCATAAAGCTATTGAGATTAGAAACAAGCCTTTTTTAAAGAAAAACAACAACAACAAAAAAAAGAAAACCAAAATAGCAACCTAGTTGACAGTAAGATTTGAAAATCTACTTTATTTCTTTACTTAATGAGACACACATGTGCTTTTGTGTGGGATAACCTGACTAAAAATACCACAGACCTAACAATTTGAAAGACTGAATTAATAAAACTTAACCAAGCATGCCACTGCAAAAAGGTAAATTAATATAATAAGATGTTTGCAACAAAAAAATGTTGGATTGACTTCTAGTTGTGTAGTTTTAAAAGAGCTGATCGGGATTATTGCTGTTATCTAAAAAAACTATTAAAAAACCTGTTTACAAGTTATCATTTATTTTGAGATAATTAGCTGCATTAAGTTCAATGACAGGTTTAATACTTGCAGAGTACCCCCAAACACTAATTATAGCAGCTATTTGATGTTTTTGTGCATGTTGGCCATTTGAAAAAAACCAGCCCTCTAAATTATCTGAATCCTGATTTCGGCTGGGATGGAGTTGAGCAGGAGGCACTCTACCCACCTCTACCTTGCTTTTCTCCAGGCCTCCTCCCTTGTGAGGTTTTCTCACAACAGCTTTCCAGAAAGCACAGCTTTCCCCTTGCTATCTTTAGCACATTTATGTTCTTACCAAGGCAAGCAGGCTCTCAGTACAGGGATTTAGAGGCCTTTCCTGCTAATTGCCAGCTTGTAAACTTAATTGGACTGTCTCCCTGGGCACTGTTCCTAAATCAATTAGGCAGTGAGTTGGCTGTCACCTCTTTTTCCCAAGCAGGTTGCCTGGAAGCGCACCACCCAGAAGTCAAGCATCCAAATGGGAAGATGTTGACCTCTACAGCTGAAAGTTATCATATTTTAAAATTCATTCTGTATAATTACTGTAAAATCTCTTCTAGAAAGAAGGCAAAGCTCTCTCCCTCCTTTCCTCCCTCCCTCTTTGTAGTCCACTGTGCAAAAATATGCGGTTCTCTATTTCATCCTGGTTTTCAGCTTTACAGCTCTTCTGCTTAGTTTGCCACACTCCCAAGGTAACTGTGTTGATTAGTGAGCGCTTCTTCACAGCCTCAGCAGTTTTTAGGTCTCTGCTACATAAGAAATAATGCAATTATTAGTTATACAGAAAATATAGGGGTCCATGACAGCAAGACCCAGACAGGCATTCAGGACTGAAATAAAATCCATAATTAACACATGGCTTGGAATGGTTTTCCACAGAAGTCTGTTAAGGAACTATGTCAATGAGAATAAGCAAATATGTTTTTAACTTCCAGCTGTATTATGATTTTGGACAAGTTCTCTGAATTCTCCATTGTGCTGTTATCCAGTTTTATTTCAGGAAAAGATTCATATTAAATATACCCTCAAACATTAATGGCAGATATCTTTGGTGTCTAATGCCAAACTCATTTCCAAAAGCACTGCGGCTTCTTGTCGTTGGTATCAGCGTAGATCTTGGATAATGCCAAACGTGGTACTCATGCCAGTGGTTCAGCATTGCTGGCCTCAAAAGGCATTTTAAACATAATATTATATTTAATTAACATGAAAATAAGTATTTTCACCTTCACTTAGTTGTTAATGTGAAGATTGCCCAGCTTCTGTAATACTTTAAAAACACTAAACATTTAGGAAGAATAAAGTCTGCCATAACTATTAGATATTAACAGGTTAAACATGGCTGTTACACATTGTAATGTCCACAGGCTTTAATACATGCAAATACATTAGAAAACCGTGTCTTTTCTTTAATGATGCTAAAAAAATTAAGTATTTCTCTGTTACAAAATATAAATATGTAAGTTTTTTGCCCCCCAAAGCATCAGATCTGTATATGCAAGTTCTTAGCAAGTTACTTCTGCTCAAGCTATAGTCAGATGTTTTTCTTCACTTTTTTTTTTCCTCAATTCTTATTTTGCATCACTAACAGTATTCACAACAACATTTATGAAAGTTATGTGAGCTATGTTTTATATATATCAGGTCTGCTTTTCTCTGTTAGAAGACTTTGTTTTCCCCAGCGAGTCGTATGGCTTTAATATCAGTATTGAAATTCAGCTTGTTCCTTTTCTCATCAGAACTTTTTCCTTAAAATTAGTTTTGACAAACAAGATCAGAATATAAATTGGGAAAATTAAAAAATAACATTATGTTTTCATTTAAAGAGAGAGAAAAAGTAGATTTGTTCTGGTCTCTTTCTGATGTTTGGAGGAGTACTGATAAAGAATACCCTATCAGAGTGAGCAAGACTTGCTAAAATGCCATGTGTGGCCTATGTTACATGATCATCTGGCTAGTCAGAGACAATAAATAACATTACTTTCTGCAGCATTTCAGACACCTTTTCTGCTCAGAAGCTGAGATCTACAACTCAAGAAGCATTCTTATGGCAAACTTGTTCTTGGTTTCATTTACAACCATAATTCAAAGGTTTCTAGGTGTTGGTAACTTCCATGATAGCCCCTTACAGTAAAAATGCTTCACTTAGAGAATATTACCAAACTAGAGGTAGGTTCCAGAGCCATTGCAGTATGGACACTAGTTGAGTAAAAGTTGTATACACAGGTTCATTTGTGTGACACAAATGCTGGGGTTTAGTGTTCTTCAGCAGTATTTCCCTACAGAAAGGAGACGCTGCGAAAATTAATTTATTACCTACCATACAATCGTGATAAACTGTGAATAGACTCTTCCTACCAAGTCTGAAACAAACTTCATTACGTGATGTTGTCACCAGTGAGTTTTGGCTACATTCGCTCAACCTCCACGTGGGAAGTTCACTGATGATTTTTCTCTGCTGTCCAAAGCACACTCAGCCTAAATATACCAAGATATGAAGGAGCTACCTTGTGTAAAAATTTAATACTGAAGCCCATCAACTTAATTTTAAACAATGGCAATTATTTTTAACTGTGCTGAAAAGTAGTCAGCTACTGTTTAACATACTTTGTATCGAAGTATAAACCCATTATCTTTGGTTTTAATATTTCCTGTTAAAGGTGTGATCACAAGAGGACAACTGGGCCTTGTGGAAATCATCCACCAGTACATTCGTTATGATGAGATACACGAGGCAATTAATGTCCTGAACACCATGAACTGGAACACAATGGGTCATCAGTGCTATATCTGCTTGAGTGCCGTTTGCAATCACCTTCTTAAACAAAAGCTTACACCAGACAGGGAAGGTAAGAGACTGTTTATATTTCTAATGTATTTTTGCGGTCTCTTTGTAATTCGTATATGGATTATGACAATATATTTATTGACTGTATAAAGAAGACAATAGTGAGTATCCAGACAGCCAGATTATGGTGCTTCATAATCACGTATCATATGTAGACAAGTCATTTCAATAAAATCTGGGCTGATGTGTTGACTACATTTTAGTTTGTATCAATAGTGATACTAAAATAATGCATATTTTAATATGCATATGCTATAGGCATTACTTAATATATGGTGTTAGCATATATATGCTGTAACTTCACTGCATTCTATAAATTTAGTTTATGTTACAGACAAATAGTACAGGATTGAAATGTTTGTTATATATACATGCTGAGCACCAACTTAAGGAGGGATGTTTTCCTGCAACAGGGACAAGAGATTTTAGTATGTTTTTTAAGGTGCTTTTGAAGGGTCATTCTTTCATTACAAGATACAAAGTCTTTGAATACACTATCCTCTGCTGCCTCCTTTAGGATTAAAGCACTTGTCCTCACTGTAATCTGGCCCCCTGCAGTAGTAGCTGGGGTCCCTCACAAGAAATTATGAATTTCAGGTTTAGCCCCATCTCTGCTGAGGCCTGTTGTGATGCCTTCCTCTTGATTTGCTGTCTATCTTGAAACTCAATAGACTTCAAGATTTGATGTGCCTTGATTTAGTGAAGGTGTTATCCTCCAGTCTAGCAGGCGGACAGCTGGACACCAGGCATCTTTTGTAGCAAAAAAGAATACTTGGGATTCTGGCATGTTTGATGATAGAAAAACTCCAAGGTGTCCTACATTGCTGCCAAGCCATCAGCTATCCCATTTTGTGGGATCTGATTAAAAAAATCTCTGCATTGCAAACATGACATGTCGATTCTAAATAAAACGTGCTTTGAAAAGGACCTGTGAAAAGGGCTGAGCATGAAACTGTTCTAAAAATATGCACATTATAAACAGATGTCTGTGTGTTTCCCCCCCATGCAGCTCCCTAACACTGTTTACAGCAGAAAGAATTTTTATTCCATCCAGGAGTTATTCTATCTGAATCTAACAAATTTGGCATGGTAATTTGTTTTCGTTTTTATTAGCAAAACCCAGTGGGGCCTTTTATTTATAGTGATGGGGCAGTTATCTCTGAGATCTTTATCATGCCTTCAACATCAAGCTGGGCTATCTAATGAATCTATAACTGTGCTAGTAGTTACTCATATTCCATGTCAGTTGAAATGTTTAGAAGTACAAAACATGCTGTCAAGAAAACAGCAATGGCAAGAGAGTATGTCTTGTTTTTTTATTTTAATCTAAATTGACTGCTGCTTTGAAAGAAAATACCTTTAAAGTTCGACTTATCTTCCTATCTAGATTTAAGATAACACAAAAACTAGTTTACTAACAGTTTGCCTGTGTAACTAACACAGTACTACTAGCTGATCTAGTGCTGTCAGGCTAATAAAATAAAATATAACTATCTTGGAAGAAAAGAACCATTATCACGAAATACAGAAATACCTAGTTCAAACAAACATTAATAATAGCAAATCAATGAGATTCTGTTTGCCTAATGAGACAACACATTATATTTTCCTTTTAAAGCAATGCTAATATATAGCAAATAAATATATAGTAAGTTCTCCCTATTCTGCCTATAAGGTCTTGTACTATGTTGTAACTCTCAAGCAAAATTCACATAGCATAAATATTATTGATCATTAAATTTCCTTTCAGCTGAGCATGTGGGACACAGAAGTGTACTGTGTATTTACTTGTATTATTTATAATTTTGTATTAAAAATTGTAGGAAAATGCCTAAGAGCTTGAGCTGTGGAGTATATCAGTCAGAAAATATTTAAAGCAGAGAGAACTTGTGTAACAAAAGGGTTTTATTTTATTGATTACAAGGGAGGTTATCCTGTTTCCCACCACTACATGCTGTCAAACCCTTAGGGTTTTTAGACCCTTTTATTTAAAATTTTTAAAGAACTGTGGGCCGAAGGAGGTTCCTTAGACCTCAAGGCCATCACAAAGAAGGTTCTGTTACCTGCTGACCTAACACAATAAGCCCTGAAAAACCGAACTCCCTTGTTGTTTGCCTAAGAGGACAAAGACGATTTGAGCTAATTGAGAGTTCATCTCTACTGGACAATCTTGTTCAAACTGTATTACTCTTCTGAGTCACTTTTAGTTGTAGGCTGCTGGTGAGAACTTGATGTGTTATAGACTTCATTATCCTTTTGATAGCTTTTATTGCTCCAAGTCATTGTCAGCTCTGCCTCAAAGTGAAAGTTTATATGCACATTTGTGTCTGTACAATCTGTCATATTTTAATTTCCTCTGTCCTACAACAACATCACATTTCATCAGTGTTTGAGGAATTTGATTGACTGCAAACACAAGCAACCTGTTGTAATTGAAACTGATTCACTTGCTTCATTGCTGCTGTGTTTGAACTCCACAGCACAGCTTGAGGCAAGCCTTGGAACCTTTTATGCACCAACAAGACCCCTCTTGGATACAACTGTGCTGGAGTACAGGGACCCAATCAGCAGATACGCAAGAAGGTTCTTCCACCACCTGCTCAGGTGAATGACAGTTCCAACTTCTATCAGCTTAAAATTAATTGCATATTTCAATAACTGCCTACTTTAATGTGGTTAACATTTTCCAAGAGGACCACCCCTGACAAAAATGCATTCATTGTTAATGTTTGTTTAACTTGCACTTTGTTCCTTTCAAATAGAGTATTTCAGATAAAGTGCTATTCAGAGCTCCTCTGTCATCAGTACACTTAAAATGAATCACCCTTTCCCTTTTAGCTTCACAAAAAAAAGATAACATGCTTATGAGAGATTGATATTCAACAACTGCTTTTAGATTAGCTATTGAAATAGCTTACAAACTTGGAGAAAACCCTGCTAGAACACAAAAGAATGCTGCATGGTCCAAGACATTCCTATCTTTGCACCACTGAAATCTGAGCATTTTGTTATTCTTACCTTAAAGTTCTCATATATAAATTCATGTTCCAGTAATTTTCAGTGAATGTTCAATGACATTCATGTAAGAGGAGAAAATGAAATGTTGAATTTGTCTGTAAATTATATAAAATCATGGATTTGGGTTTGGAAAGGACCTTAAGGATCATCTAGTTCAACCCTCCCCAACTACCATGAGCAGGGACACCTTCCACTAGACCAGGCTGCTCAATGGCCCATCCAGCCTGGCCTTCAACACTGCCAAGCTCGGGGCATCCACGGCTTCTCTGGGCAACCTGTTCCAAGTGCCTCACCAACCTCCCAGTAAAGAATTTCTTTCTTATATCTAACCTAAATTTCCCCTCTTTCAAGTTGTACCCATTATTCCTTGTCCTATCACAACAGTTCCTGACGGAAAGTCCCTCTCTGTCTTACCTATAGACACCTTTCTGGTGTCTTTACCAAC
Organism: Cephalopterus ornatus; assembly: GCA_013396775.1. Lineage (NCBI taxonomy): Eukaryota > Metazoa > Chordata > Aves > Passeriformes > Cotingidae > Cephalopterus > Cephalopterus ornatus. The sequence continues at coordinate 567,111 of VZRE01007705.1, read as the reverse complement.
TAGAAGGTTGCTGTAAGGTCTCCACACAACCTTCTCTTCTCCGGGCTGAACAGCCTCAACTTTTTCAGCCTGTCTTCTTAGGGGAGCTGCTCTTACCTTAGATAATACGAAATTCAGCTAGAATTTATAGTGCATTGGTTTATTGTTTCATTTTTCCTTCAAAATAAATCAATAGCTTAAATTTCAATCAGTTATAAATATCAATAGGCAGCAGTTTAACCTGTTCATTTGTTCAACAACGACTATAGCTGAAACATTCCCTCTGAGAATTAGCCAGTGGATGAAAATAAGGATAAATTATCTTTTGAAAGATACAATATTTGTTGAGAAGGAGTGTAGATGGACATAGTGAAAAGACTAACAATGCACCCTTTTTCAGTGATTTATCCAGGTTGTATACATTGTCTGCATAGGCAAAGCTAGGACCTGCAAGTTACTTTTGATAGTACAGTGTGCTTGTTTTCAAATCTTCAAGAAAAATATTTTATATTGTCTTCTACACTTTAAGTCTGAAGAGGATCATCTTACTGGCAAACAGGTCCATTCCAATGGGCAGATTATTCCATGCAGACGAATGCTCCAATATTTGCATAACATGCCCCAGCCTTTCACTGGAGTTTTCCTAATACACGTGGCCACAACAGTGGGCACAAACTCTGCTGTTGCCTTTCTCCTAGAAAACAGCAGGTAAGATCTATTGCAGCAATGGCCAACTTGTGGTGGCTGTGGGCCAGTTGCCTGCGGAGGACAGATGCAGAAAGAATGCCTTGGAGACTGCTGAGAGGTATAACTATAGTGCTCTTGCATCTGCAAGAGAAAGGTGTATTCCCTCTGACTCAGGGTTTGCTTCCAAGTGCTAGCAGGCATGCAGAGGCATGGGGCCCAGTTAAGCTGCCAGCCCTTGGGGCTGCTGAGTGCAGCTGAAACACTGACTCAACCTTCCTAAAACAAGAACCTTCAGTGTCAGAATGCTGCCTGGAGAGCGTGGGGCACAGGCAGGAGGTGTGCAGAAGAGTGTTTTACCTCCACCATAAAGCAGCGCTTGAAAAATCTAATGTTGTGGCAATTTTGGGAAAAATGTGTGTTATTTTGCTGTTTTCCTGTTGTCAAAAGGATTTGTATTCAGCTAACTCAAAGTGATAGGATCGTGTGATTGCTGCAGAACAGATGGTAATGCTTAAAGCTTATCTCAGAAGACATAATCTAAGTACAAAATTAAATGTTCAAATACAGGAGATTTATCTGATAGAGAGCAAGGAAATGATGTTCAGAGCTGATCATTATTGCATTAAAGTGGCTGTGCCTTAATTGGTGTTTATTTCCTTTTAGATGTTTTCTTAAATGACTAGAATGATTTGAATGTAGGCTAAGCAGAGAAAACTACAGATTTGTTGGGGAATGGCAAACCATGGTTCTGGGTGAGTGAATGCCACTCAGGCATGATGCAATGTCTAGGAGGATCATAGGGAGGCACAATGCTCACTAATTCAGGCACATGGAAGTTGCAGCTGCTGCTATTACATCTGTCAGTGAGAGGCCAGCAAGACAAACCACTTCTGCCAGACTGCATTTACAGTTGTAGGTTCAGAACAGGAGGAAAAGTGAGAAGAGAATTATTCTCTTGCCCTTTCTGGTCAGCATGTTGTGCCTCTGAGGACACTGAAAATAGAGAGTTCCTCCCACTACCTATTTGTCAGAGACAGCAACTGTTTCAGGGGATCAGTAAGCCTACATTTGAAGTCAGTTATATGCCCTCTGTCTCAATCCTTGTCATTCCAAAATGTTGGAAGTCAAGGAGACAAGGCAGAAGGCCAGCTTGACTGAGCAGGGGTCCTCTTTTGGAGATAAGGCAAAAAAGGAAAGGTGTATGCCCAGTGGAGGCAAGGTCTGGTGACATGAAAGAAATACAAGAAATCCTGCTCACCATTGTAGAGAGAAGATGTGTATGGCTAAAGCTCAATTGGAGTTGAAGCTGGACAGAACTGGGGAGGACAATTGAAAGAGTTTTTTTAAATACAATAATGGCAAAAGACAGTGCAGAAATAACATCAGCCTGTTACAGGATGGGGATGGTCACCTCACAAACAGGGACATAGACAAGGCAGAGATGTTTAATGCATTCTTTGTCTCTATCTTCAACAGTGATGATGAACTAGGGGGGGTCCCAGTGCCCTGAGCTAGAAGATCGTTCCAGTGAGAATTATAAACTCCAAGTTGACCCTGAAGTTTTGTGGGATCTGCTGCTTGAGGTGGTTCCCAACAAATCTATGGGGCCTGATGGAATTCATCTGAGAATATTCAAAGAGCTGGCTGATGTCATTATGAGGCCTTTCTCAGTGTTTGAACTGTCTGGGGAATCTGAAGAGGTCCCAGTTGACTGGAAGCTGGCTAACATTATCCCAGTTTTCAAGAAGGGCTAGAAGGATGACCCTGGAAACTACAGGCCTATGAGTCTCACTTCAGTGACTAGAAAATTATGGAGAAGATTATGCTGGGAGGTATTGACAAACACCTGAAGGACAACACAGCTGTTAGTCACAGCCAGCACAGCTTCATGAGGGGAAAGTCCTGCTTGTCAAACTGATTTCCTTTTAAGACAATGTAACCCACCTGCTTGATCCAGGGAAGACAGTTGATACAATCTTTTCGGATTTCAGTAAAACTTTAAAGCTTTCTCACATTCTTCAAGGGAGGTAATTGTCACGCTCTGCTCTGCACTGGTATAGCCTCACCTTGAATATTGTGTGCAGTGTCGGTCACCACAATATAAGAAAGATATTAGGCTATTAGAGAGTGTCCAAAGGAGGGCAACAAAGATGGTGAAGGGCCTTGAGGGGAAGCCTTATGAGGAGAGTCTGAGGTGACCTGGTCTGTTTAGGCTGGAGAAGACTGAGGGAAGACCATATTGCAGTTACAACTTCCTCATGAGGGGAAGCAGAGGGGCAGGCACTGATCTGTTCTCTCTGGTGACCAGTGACAGGACGCAAAGGAATGGCCTGAAGTTTTTTTACAGGAAGTTTAGGTTGGATATTAGGAAAAGGTTTTTTACCCAGAGCATGGCTGGGCACTGCAACAGGCTCCCCAGAGAAGTGATCACAGCACCAAGGCTGACGGAGTTCAGGAAGCGTTTGGACAACACTTTCAGGCACAGGGTATGATTCTTGGGGCTGTCCCATGCAGGACCAGGAGTTGGACTTCCATAATCCTAGTGTATCCTTTCCAATTCAGAATATTCTATGGTTCTATGGATTTATTTACTTTTTTACCCTTATTCATTTAGCGCTGAGTGCTTTCAGGCTCATTACAAATAGCTAATGAATCTCTTCAGAGTGAATTTTTTTGTTACAACAGATGTGTTTGCATGACCAAACAAGAAGGCTTGAATGCAGAAGCCCTGTAAACTTCCAATGCCAGCTTGATGCAGCACTAGGAAACATTTTGTTACTCTCGTATGAGCATGAGGAGACAAAAGCAAAGTGATCACTTTGTACCGTGTTGCAGCAAGAAGACACAGTGCTTCCTAAATTATGTGCAGTAAAATTATGGCTGATATTCAAAAAGTATTTCTTGGCATAGAGTAGGGCCTTCTTCAATTCATTTGGGCTTCAGAGAAAGCAAGCAGCAGATGCACAGAAGTTAAATCTGGTGGATAAGGAACAAAGGAGAGAAACTCAGAAGTTTGGTAGGAAGAGTGAGGGAAAGAAATGGGGTTAGGAGCATGAGTAGAAGAGAAGGCATTGGGAATGAAGGCCTAAAGGCAGGCATGGGAATGCACAGTGTCCTGCAAAGAAGGCAGAGTGCAAGTACAGAGCAAAATGGGGGAAGGCAGCTGAGAATATGTGTAGTGGACTACAGAGAAGACCAGACACATCAGGGATGGACAGGGAAGGGTGGAGTCTTGCATACAAAATTAAAACATTAAAACACTTAAATGCTTCTAGATCTAAATCTGAAAAATGTTCATGTAAACAAGTCTTCACCCCCCTCTCCAGCTTTCCTTTGAATGCCCCACCAATCTGCCTTAAGCCTTTTCTAGAAGGACCCACTCTGGAGAGAGAAATATTAGTTCATTCTACATGCTGAGACAATCTTTGACCTGCCTGCTGAGTCTGCCAAAAAGGTGCCAGTTATTGTTGTACTTTTAAAGATGTGAGTGTCTATATTTACTAGAATTGAGAAATACAGCTACCTTTTCAGAAAGGCTGTCTCACCTAGCCATGTGCCGGTGATTTTAGTCATTACTGTAGGCTGAAAGATCGTACATCCAGTTGCAAATAACTGGAGACATGCATTTTGGCATTATCATTGAGATTATAGGCTAGCTATTTTCCTACCAACAGTGAGATCAGTTTCTAGAAAATGCTGGATGCAGCAATGGTAGGTTCCCTCTTTAGGTATCAGGCACTTTAGAAGAAGATACTCCATCCAGCCTGTGATGAGCAAAGGAATACTGACAGCACAACTGAAACAGATTGCAATTAGGAGGAAGGAAAATGCTTTGCAATATATTCCACACAGCCATTGTATTTGTATGCATCATTATAAAAGCTAAGTTCTCAAATTTGCAAACCATACAGCATTTTCAGCTTCCCCTGAAATAGAAGCTTAGAGCTTTGCAGGTATAGGCCCTGAATGTAGGATATGGAATACCTCCAAAAACAGGCATTCAGGATACAAAATTAAAATTAAAGGCCTCTTAATTATATGCCGGGGATCCATTACAACAGTGTTTACAGAATGGATAATTATTTTCACTCTAAATCCTTATCTATAATTAAAAAACACAGGAACTGAATTACAAGTACAGAAATGTATCTTAGGTGTTCCTTGCCACTTCAGTAGCGCTCTGGTATTTTATTATGATGTCACTGCTTATAATAATATAATGCGTTATATCATTATGTAAAATGTTGAGCAGAGGTGGATTTATTGGGAAGCCTTGGGGAGCTGTAACCTCCTTGCCTCCACCCTTTTGCTACGAGTATTTGTGTGATGGGGGAGTGGCTGCACAACCTCCTGCCTCTGTCTAACAGCCTCATCTATCCATGTAAGAAACATGGAATGGGATGGAATAATTTTTCACTCGTTAACTGTGGCATCGCTGACTCATGACTTTGCTTCACTCTGATCAAGCATTCGTAAATTTTACTTGTCATATTTTCTAATGCATGAAATTATCTTGTTTGTTTGACACACACACAGAGGCACAAACACATGCCTGCTCTGTTTTGTTCCATTTTTTGAGTGAGAAAGCAGGGCTAGAAAGTAAAGTCTGCAGAATTAAGATGCAGCTCCATGGTTCTGCTGTGCCCTTTCCTCCTCTGTAATTCTGTTTTTATGTTTGTGAATACCCAGGTTAAGAATTGGGTTTTTTGGGTTTTTTTCCTACATGGATAAATGCTAAGAGTAAAAACCAATTGGACCTTTCCATCTGATAATTTCATTACAATAATTGTAATTTGTAATTGTGATTTGGTTTTTTTCCCATAGCACAAATGTATTTGCCTGCAAACTGTTGTAAATAGTCACATAGTTCTTTTGCTTATTTCAAGAGCAAAGTGCAGCTCTGATCACATTCGTTGCTAGAATTTTGGATGGATTCATGAAAGATTTTCCTTTGCGTGGATCCAAAAATGAGATCCTCCACCGTGCTTTTAATGTTACTATTTGTCCTCCTTCACAAATCTTCTCAGAAGTGTTGTACTCTTCCCAGTGTTCAGTGTTAGATGCTACTGGTTAAATGCTAAAAGTAAGCTACACGTTGTGGAGAACATTCATAAACTGATATGACTTTACACACAGGACTTGATGGAGCTTCTTTGTAAATAAACATTCTTAAAGGAGACCAGAAAGTAGGTGTTCATTAGCATCAGGGAAGACCTGCTTCCAGCCAGTACTGATTTTTATCAATCACTTCACTATTCAAGAGTTATGAAGTGCATTGCTGTACTACAAGACATGATGCCTTCACACAGTCAGTTATCACTTAAGTCCAAGACAGCCTTTGAAAAGCTAAAATAAAGCTCTTTTGCCCTGCAGGTACATCACTAATGTAGTACTAACTACCCCTTGGTAAGCAGGTTCCCGTATCACTGCACTGCAATCTGCAAAGCAGACATTCACTGTGAGTATATCCATCCTAAATAGGACCCTAAATCAAAGGTGAAAAAGATGCCTCAGCTCCATAGGAAGTTCCCAATCCCGTCTGCTGCCAACAGTATGGAACTGAGAGACAGAGTGAGCAAAGAGCTTTTATGATCCTTTTTAAGAGCACCCTAGAAGTAGAATCTATAATTATATTGGTACATAGTGTGTCACGAAATATGTATAAACATTAATGATGACATGGTTGAGGACTAAGAATGTCTTTTATATTCGTAAGGTAACCTATTAGGCATTAAATTATGCCTTCAGATAAAATGACCACTGATGGCAGTCAGGTTCTCTATGGTGGCCACATGAACAGAATTCATCTCTATGGGAGTAAGTTCAGTAGCAGCATTTTGACTAAAGTAGCACCTTCTGGAGAGGACTTTGAAGAGTCATTTTTTGTCATCTTTTGAAAACGATCAAAACCAAAGGTTTTCATATTACCATGGCACTGATAAATGAGAATTTATATTGCTGTGATGGAACTACACATGAAAAGATTCCCCTGGTCATGCTTCTTGACCTGTTTTAGAAAGAAGAAATAAAGGCACCTATTTAATGCAACTAGGTTATTTTTGCAGTTAAAGAGGTTAAATATCTCAGTAGAAGTTTAGAATGTCCTATGTAGTTAATGATTTTTTTTTTCTTAAACCAGCTCCAACACAGTTTTCAATTTCAGACAGATACTTTGATGCTACAGGAATAGCTCTAGGATTTAATTCTCTAGTGATGATTGCAATGTAAGAAATATTGAGAAAAATACTGAGGTGGGGGGATAACAAATGATATGACATAATTGCTTGAGAACAAAATTCCGTGGAGATAAATCACGAGAAATATGTCTCAGAGATTTGCTCCTCAACCTAATGAGAGACATTGCTTGGAGCATGGGAATAATGACCCCTTCCACACACTTGGAGCAGTCCCAGAGCTGCTGTAATATGGACTCATTTCACACAGCCACCAGCAGATGCTGTTTGGTGGCCCAGAGTGCCATAAGTCCTCCAGTTCTCTGCTACGTCCCCACCCATGGGACTGCACTAGAAAAAAGGAACACAGAGTAGCTGCGCTGGGCTGATGTAGTTTGTGCCAAATCTATTCCCACGTGCTGGTTAATCTGACTTTGATATTGCTACTTTCAGAAGCTGAGCCCACATCGAGACCACTGTTGTATTGTGTTGTGTAACTGATAATCTGCCCTCATAAGGTGGCTTTTTCCTGCTGTACCAGCTGTGCAATTTCCCTGAAATCTTACAGGCTTTGGACATACATTGAGTGCAGAAACAATGCAAATATACCATGTTCATGGGCCAAAAAAAATCAAGTGTTAGTTCTTAACAACACATCTCCACCCTTGAGCAGCTGCTGTAAGTCAGCCTTTGCAGGTTATCAGTTACTCCCTCCCCATCAACTCCACCTAGTCACTTAGAGTATCTCCTTTTGGAATGACACTCAAAAATCTCTAATTTGAGGTCCTGACCAAGAACTGAATTTAAAATTTTTTTTTCCTTGAAGTGTTTCCAAACTATTTCATGTCGCATCTCTGTACCAAGGTACTTCCTCTCCATTCATCTTCAGAGTCCTCCTGAGCCCTACCCTGAGCCTTCCCTTTCCTGTATATGGACCATCTGGCAACATTCTGTTTGGAACTCAGCTCAGAATTTTCTCTCACTGTCTCAGACTTTTTTTTCTGACTTTTCTCCCACTTCCATCCAGTGCCCTCCAGGAAGAGCTAACCGAATAGTCAGGCAGCCCTGGGCTTTCTGTCTTCACATGCAGGTCTGCCTTTTATGGTTCTTCAGAACCAAAGAGCATGCCAAGGAAAGAACACTGTAAGGAAAATTTAGAACAAAAATCAGCAATAGTCAATTGTCCAATAACTGGATGTAGTGTCTTGGGGGTGCACTTCACCTCTCCTGACTTAGTAATGTAGAATTTATATGTCTCACATGCTCATCCAGGCTTACTCTGTAGTTAGTATAAAGACATGGGTACCCAAAGGTTGAATAATCCCATCGAAGGGAGATGTCTAAGATAAGCATGAAGAATCAAACATCAGTGCCTATCCCTATCAATTAACTATAAAAGAAGCCTCCCTAATTAGCTTAAATTAGCCATGTAAAGGTAAGCTGTTTGAAGATAAATGGAATGATTTGCACTGTAAATGTCTAGCTCCTGTATCACATTATTACTGACCAGTTAACAGAAAGATCTTAGATGCTCAGATAGTTTCTGTAATGGAAGGAGAGAGGCACAAAGACAAGCAAAAAAATATAAATAAATGTTTACAAACACGATAGGCGTGTCAATCTCTTTGAAATTGTCCTTTTGACCAACTGGCCAAGATAGGAGAGAATGTAAGTGCTGAAAGTATCAGTAAGAGAGATTATACTAGAGGTAGATAAACAGTAATATATGACCCACACTGGGTAAAATTAATTCAAAATTTCTAGAGGTAGTCAAGCATAAAACATCTGAAATACCCACTGTGGTGTATAACCTCTTATTCAGAATGACCTTAGCACCTGGAGACAGGAACATGGAAAATATTAAGTCACTTTTCAAAACAGTCTGGAAAAACCTTGAAGAACTATAGCCCTGTAAGTCCAGCCTCTGTACCAGTGAAATTAGTAGAAACTATATTTTAAAAATAATGTGAACATACAGACCAATAACAGTGGACTGGGGGAGAGTCAGCAGGATTTATGTAAAGGCAAGTCATGTCTCCAAACTCCGAATTCTTTGATGTCAGCAATCATGTCAGTAATAGATATCCAGCTGCTACTGATGAAAGTTTTGACCACTGAAGACCTTTTTGGAAGGTCTCCCACCAAAATGTCTTAAAGAAGCTAAGCTGCCACAGGATAAGAGGAAATCTTCCCTTTCATAGATAAGTAATTCATTAAAAGGTAGGAAACAGAGTAAGAGTAAATGGTCAGTCGTCATGGAGGTCACCAATGGAAATTATAAGCATTGTAAGTAGCCTGGCAAAGGAGCAAATAGTAAGCTGCCAGCATTTGCTAATGATATTAAATTATTAACACTAGTGAAGATATGACCTGCTGTGAAGAACAGCAAAAGGGCTTCACAGGATTCAGTGACACAGTGTCAAAACTGAAGATAAAATTAAATATAAATAAATTCAAAGTGAAGCACACGGTGCATTTGACTCCAAACTTCATGTGTAAAATGATACAGGCGAACTCAATATTATTCTGGAAGAAGAATTTTGGTCTTAGAACTCTACAACTATAAAATACTCAGTTCAGTGCTCAGCAGACGTACAAAAAGCAAATTGCCTGCTAGGAACTCTTAGAAAAGGACTAGACAACAAAACAGTGAACTTCAGTTCACCTGAATTTTATGTGTAATTTTGGAGTCCCATAATCTGTAAAAGGATACAGTAGAACTCAAAAAGGTTTAGGAGGGGCAGCCAGGATGATTAAAGGCATGAAACAGCTTTAGTGAAAGGAATGACTAAATAGACTAGAACTCCTCAACCTAAAGAAGAGGCAGCTGAGATAAAGATCTGTTAAATTGTGAGTGTTAGGGAGAGAGGAGCTCAGCAAATGACTGCTCATTGCTTCTTCTAATACAAAAACTAGAGGTCATCAAGCAAAGCTAACACGTGGCAGTTTCAAAATACAGTGATTCTTCACATAACATGTAATTAAAATATGAACCTCCTTACCACAGGATGTTGTGGATGATAAAATTGTATGTGAGTTCAAAGGCAAGGTTCAGAGAAGAGAAATTCACTGAGGAACGCCAGCCTAGAAACCACCTCTGGCTCAGCAAATCCCTGAACCACAAAGTGTTGGAGACTAGGAGACTGCTTAGGGAAGTATCACCATATGTTTGCCCTGTTCTTATATTCCCTCTTTGGCCCCCAGCACATGGCAAGGGATTAGGTCAGGTGTACCTCTGGTCTGAGCAAAATGGCTCTTCTACATTCAGTATTCTTGGACATGATACTGTGCAGAAAAAGCTTGTCATATTCAATAGTTTTCCGTTTGCTCCCTCAAAAATGAGCCGAAATTTATACAAAGTTTCAGAGAACTGTTTGTCTGTCTCTCCTGTATTTGCTGTAATTGAGTCGTTATGTGTGGGAATTTCATGACCATTACTACTGCATTATTTTATTACAAAGAAATAATTTGGCTATTGGCAAACCTCGGTAGAAAAAGTAAATATACTCTAATGGATGTGTAACTGAGCAAATGATTCAAAATGTGGCCCTGCACCATGATTCTGTGAGTAGATATTTATCTTTAGGCAACCAGCTTCAGAAAATAGCAAGGTAATATGTTTTCTCTGAGAAGTCTTAGCACTAAAAAAACCGCATCTTATCCAATGTCAGGCATGAGGGAGAATTGGCCCTGTACCTCATGGAAAGTCGAGGAGGAAAAGGGCCTGTTCATCTTAACTTTAATACCAAATTTCCATCTGCTGCAGTTGGAAATTGCAGAGATATCACACGTATACAATAGGGATTTATTATAGAGGCAGCAACTCATCCTTAACCACAGCGATGATACTGGGCCTCTGTTATATAGCTGTCTTTAGTGTGTAGACATGCTGATATGTTTGCTCAATAAGACCCAGCTTTCAAGACATACTGTTAAGTTTACATGATCACCAGAGTGAGAGGGATAAAGCTGGAAAAGAAGAAAAGCAGAAGCGAATTAATGCAATAAAGACTAGGATTTAACAGACAGGGTTGAGTAAAATAAATGTGAAACAACAGGTGTCACTGACTCTTATCAGCATTTTTAATTAACACCTGTTTTTAGCCCAGAGTACTTTGGAAGAGTATGTTGGAGTGTGTCTGTATTTAAAGATAAAGATAGACTGTTGAGGAGTTCCTAAGTAGTGAGAGGTTGGAGGAATGAAGAGGTTTGGGGGTGGGGGGAGCCTGTGTTTGCTGGGTGGGTGTCAGTTGCAGCTTAGAGAAACCTGAAGGAAAGCCACTATGATAAAATTGCAAGGTAGGGAAATACTGCTATGGCAACAAAATATATTCTCTTCAAGGAAAATGAGTGTGAAAAAGGAAAAAAGGAGTGTAGGAAATTCAAAGGAAGCACAGATTACAAGAAAAGATGGAATCTAGTTTAAAAATAAATAAATTTTAATAGTTTCAATTTATATAATAATATTTTATTATAGTAATACATTTCTGTTATCCAGGGTATTATAGCATCTACTATGGAAAATCTCAGAGGACTTGACAGATATGAAAGAATTCTGATATGGAAGTATTCTGATACACAGTAGGAAAAGGTTGCTGTTTCTTCCAACAGTCCTATTCTTCAGTGGTCTCTCCTACAAGAACCCAGGCTAAAGTGATTGACCAAAATCAGATGGAAAGTGCGTGACATAAATGTTCATAAAATCAGGATCTTTAAACTAATATTTATTTGGTGTAGGTATGAGGCAGTTCTAGAGTGTTAGACTAGTGCTGGTTTATAGTTAATTTGAGCAAAGTTCAACAAATAACATCTATTTCTTTAAACCCACTACTTTTTCTAGAATATTTCATATATCTAGACTATTTCTTTCTAAATATATACTTTAAGGGTTTGAAAGATCCCTTATTATTAAACTACTTCATTCAAAAACTAACTTAGTTCACTTGAATATCTGACTCAAAACATAGAAAGCCTGTCCTGAGAAGAAGCATGTGTGTTTAAGAGAGTCACCTGAACTATTTCACACAAAAACACATATAGGTTTCCTAGAGCAGAATATCACCCTGGAAGATAGGAATCGTAGGGTAAGATTATTAACTTCTTTTTTGTGTTCAGTTTGGGAACGACTTCAAGATTCACAGCCAGTTACAGCCCTCAAGGGCTTTCCATGGTCAGAGAGTCATACTGTCTGGCTCCCCTTATTAGCTTTCTCTTTCCTGCAATATTTTTAATTTGGTTTGCTTGTTTGTTTTCTTGCTTCATACCAGAGGGTACTCTTTGGTGTGAAGGGCATTCAGTTCTATGCCCAAAAATCTATTAAGTTATAGGTGGACTTCCTTTAGGTTAGAGATACGTAGTTTGGCATATCCTTCAAGTAACAGAAAGTTTGGGTGCCTTGAGATAGCTGTAGTTTTGTATTTGTATATTGTATTTTCTTGTGGTTATTCACTAACTCTTACCTGAGACGTACTTGCATATGACCTTTGAGAACTTCCATAAGGGATTTCTTTTTAAACAAGTCACTCAGGCCCCAAATCCAGCACTTCACTTAACATGCCCATATTTAGGGCCTATAGAAAATTATAGGTCATAAACTCATACATTAATGCTTTGCTAAATCTCGCCTGAAGCGATGTATGGATTATACGTGGACAACCTTAAGAGCTCCTGCATCTAAAATACAATTTAGGAGATTATCCCCTTGACTCACATACATATAGACCCGGTGGCTGTTTCTCCATTAGCCTTTGGTGCTCTGCAGCACTTTCTCTTGGTCAGCTTAAGTGTATCTTAGAAGGTAAAAAAGTTTGTGTGTCCTGTTCAAAAGAGCTCATAACCTAAAATCCCAGTAGCATAATAGCAGGAGCTTGGCAAAATAAGACTACCAAGCATCTCAGAGGTTCCAATGGATCCATTAGATCCTTCTGCCACTTCCCTACTAACTTACAGAATCATTGGTGAATCTCAACCAATTTAACAGAGGGTAGAAGTCTCAGAAAGAAGCAAATGCCTGCAAGTTTTGTGAAAATCAGCAACCAGTTAGGGTTAAATAGAGTGCAGGAGGTTATCTCTGTCCCAAAAAAGCTACAGTGAAAGTTCAGCAGATAGATGTTCTGCCAATCAAGACATGCACAGCTTAACATCAAACACTGTCCCCACTGCCTCTTGCTCCAGCCTTTGCTGGGAGGGAGACGAGGATACCGTGCTGGGAGAAGGACAGCATATTGTCTGGAGTGTATTTTGACAGGGTACCTTGGGAACAGGAAGAGTTGCTGTGCTGAGGCTGTGTAGGAGGAAGCATAAGTTCATTGGAGAGTTCCTGTTCTTCAGACAGAATTCAGTTTTCTGCAACTATCTTATTTAAAATAGGCTGTCCTACTGAACTCATTAGGGTGAAATCATATGAGGTTTTGGTTGACTTTCAAAGTTTTTTGGTTTGGTTTCTTTTCTTATGAAACATAGGATCTTGATGTATTTATTCCTCTCCAGGAGCTCTAAGCATTCACTATAAAATGCAGGATATAAGTCTTTGACTAATACTCTACTTTATACATGACAGATTACATAGCAATCTAAGTCATGAGAATTTTCTGAAATTTTACTTTAAAATATTTCATTAAAGTTCAGTAGAATTTCAGTGTTGTCATGGTAAGGATGCGCTGAAGTTACATCATCTGTACCTGGCTTCATAACACATTTTTCATGTGAAATGTGTGAGTCTTTAAGCCCTGGCTTTGTAAATGGGCTCTGAAGCTCTATTCCGATCTACAGCTACATGCCTAAAGCAGTGGTGTTATGTTCAACAGTTCGTTGAAAACCAATCTGTCCCCATTTAAATCAACCGCTTAGCAACCTAGCCACACACTTTTTACATTCTTTAACTTGATTATATCTAATTATTCTGACTCTGAAATGAGGTTCAGAGTAATTTTATGGATGTCATTCTTTATTTTAATATTGTCTAATTTAAAAGGAAAATATTTCAGATAATAACAACGTATTTTGAGCGGGAAAAAAGAATGAAAACCATTTCTGTTCCAAAAATTGCTGGTATGAGAATTTATGGGGAAACAGCTCCTTTTATGAATAATTATTATTATTGTGTTTAAGAAGTGGGCAAGATGCCTAGAAATTGAATGAAAGAATGAGCTATTAAATTGAAATATTAAATGAAATAACTGAATTAAAAGTGATCATGTAAACCCGGCAGTAAGTGTTGGGAGCTGTAGCTGATTGAACATATTTTCATCATCTGTTTTGTATGCTTAAATACAATTGCTTGATGTAAGTAAACACTTGATTGATATTCTGAATACTTTAAAATCTGCATATGCATCATGGAATAGTGAACAATTAAAACTTAATTTCAGTGTAGTTTGATTACATGTAAATTATATCAATATTCATTTTTTCCTGTTCCGTTTGCTCAGTGTATATTTAATATCCACTTTTTGAATGCGTATCACTCTTGATTGGACTGTGAGATGAGGAGGACTCTGAAATTTCTTCCATTAAAAAGGATTGCCTTATAAATACTATTTGTGCCACAGCTCTTCCCCTGCAGATTATTTTCTAAATGTTGTGTACTCTTATTGAAGACAAGGAAAAAAACTGCTGCAGCCCTCCTTTATCAGCCCAGCACAAGGAATATGCTTACATGGTCGATGAGCATGTCTAAGAAGGCTTGTTGGTTGTAACTAGTCCCTAAAGAAATGTTTCCATCTTTTCTGCACTATATTTCTTGCTTGCATGAGCTCCCTCTCCCTTCCCTTCCTCCTCCCTGCAAATCATTTTTTTTTTTTTGTGGTTTCCTGGAGGTCTTACTAGGCATTTTAATTTTATGGCTAAATATTGCAAGTATTTTCAAGTTGACCATTTTCAGCATGAAAAATGTATCTCTGTCTTTAAGTGACCACATTCAATTTAGCTGTTGCGTAATACACATGACAAAATTTTTCCTTTTGATACATTTGTAGAACCTCTTATAAAAACCAAAGAGACTTCTTTTCCCTTCTCTGGAGGCTGCAATCCATGCACATTGTTTCAACCAACAGCATTTGAAATTACTTTATTTCTGGACATCCAACAGGAGGAAACCCTGACCATTTGATTCTCTTTTTATTTATGCCAGTGAACAGGATAGCCTCTCTGAAGTTACAGATAACATAATTTTTTACTACTTACATATTTTATTTAAAAATAGAAGGCTTTCCTGGCATCTTGTCAGTTAAGTCACATCCCAAAATACAGGCAGGCATCAGGTCTGCCACTTCACCGAGGAAGGCAGGTTTGGATTCTTCTGTACCTTGACCATTTGTGACCTCCATGACCTTTATCATACCACTCACATTTCCCCTTGTTTTCCTTGTCCACATTAATAGCCACTTCTTATATTTTTGTAGAATACAGAGAAACATTGCATATGTGAATATAATAACAGTATTATTTTATAATAAGAGAATCTGAAGTTAATATTGTATCTACTAAATGGCTTGCAGGGAGATGTTTTCCTGTATGTCCTACATAGTTAATTGCAGTTTAAGAGTTTTAATCTTGAAGGTCATATTTCTGTTGCCTGTCACTTTGACCAAACAAGTGGCTGAACTTCATGGTTTGTAGGTAGATTTCCTTATCTCTCTTTTTCAAGAGACATATAAATCTTGATTGCTGGAGTTATTGTGAAACAAGATGTAAGTTGCAAGGTGGAGGAAGGGGTGGGAAGACACCAGGGCTCTGTAGATTCCATTTTAGAAAGCAAATATTGTGCCTTAGGATTGTGGCGCAAGAACAAAAGGGAGAGTGTTTTGCTTGGGTTTTTTTTTCTTTGTTTAAGGAGCTGATAAACTATAAGTGAATGTGCTAACAACAGCAAGAGGTCTTCCCACGACAAAACGCGCTTTGTAAAACAGACATTATTGGCTTGAGGTTGGTCTCATGGTGTATAGACATCTCTCTAATGGTTCCTGTAGATGCAAACCAACACAACTTTCATACCAAAGAGATTAAAAATAACCATTATCTTCTAGTAAAGCTAGGTTTAAAACCCCTGGACGTTCTTGACTGATTTAATACTGTTTGCCTTAGTAATGCAAACTTGTCGCTCGTCTTTGAAAACTTCACCTTATTTTAAAGTAATTCCATTTATAATAAATTATGAAGTAACTGGGACTGTTATTTCCAGTGTTCTTGGTTTGTGAAGAGCATTTCTTAGATACTCCTTATTCCCCCTTTCTTTCCCTTGGCACAGATCTGAAAATAATAAGCTAACTTCACAGTTTTATGAATAGGGGCCATAATGGGACTGAAACATGTATGTTGATTAAAGGGGAAAAAATTGAAATCTTTGTGAAACTACAAAGAAATGACAGGTAAGGCTGTTCTGCTGTAAAATCAAATGAAAAAGTTACTTTACATTTTTGCCTTGGCTAAAGCAAATGTAATTCAAATAGTCTGTATAGTGATAACTTTGGGAAAACGAAATAATGATAGAGATTCTTTTTAGCTAGTCGTATAGCTGGTTTCTGTTTGGTTTCCAATTTCCCCTCCAAGTACTAAGAATGTGTATTTAACCTGTAATGAGAAAAAAAATGTGCTAGAAAAAAAATATGTAGATGATAGCTGTTCAAGATAAACATATTTTAACATGTACTTATTTGTCTTAATTAAAGCATAGCTTCAGAAGTAACATTACAACACAACATATTTTAATGGTAAAACCTTCATAGGAATGATGTTGAAAAGCTTCAAACATCTATGATAAAATGGGGGTGCACTGCCTGTTCCCCAGGGATCAAGAGGTTAACTTTAATTCATCTCCTCCCCTCCCTTAAACTGGTTCTGTGAGGAAGGCTGCAAATTAGTACTTGGAAGACACAGCAGGGAGATTAGCTTTAGGGAGGAAAGGACTCCCCGCTCCAGCTCTTAGGAATCTCATCTGGAGAGTGCATTTCCTTTTCTACTTAAGCTAACTTATTATCCCTTCTTGTCACGAATGTTATTCCTTGAACGAAAAGTCCTCTCTGGTTCTATCTTGCAATCTGCTGAATCATTCCAAATGTGCAGTGGAAGGGAGCGATAAGGCTGTAACGAGAGGGAGGCAGAAAACCGCGGAGGCTTTTGTCAGAAACGGGAATCCCGGTATGGTGCCTCCTATGGGACTCCTTTACCCACCAAGGGGAAGGAGGATTCCCGTCTTTCCTCTTCTTCACACCGTCCTGAGGAGGAGCTACATCATTGACTGCTGATTCCTAAGATACCACCAAGGCACAGAACTGTATAAATTCTGGTATCCATGTCATGCTGCCTGACAATATTCATTTGGCAAACACAAACCCTGAGAAATCACAATGCTGCTTTTTGCCCCAGTTATCTCCTTCTTAAACTTCAAGTATCTACAACTGATACATTGTTGAAAAATAACAGCTGAAAACGGCGAAATTTACCAGTAATGGGAAAAATACAGAAATCATTTTACATGGTATCGATCTTTTACCTCCCAAATGAAATAAAACTGGGGTATTTTGTTGTTTTGCATTTCAAAAAATAACCCTGAAATCTATTTTCATAGGTAATTTTAAACAGTTAAAAATGTGCAATAGAAGAAAATGTGTACAAATAGAATCACTTTCTCATAGTATATTGTCACATAATACTTATCTACATCTAGTATAAGAGAGGCATTAGCCCAATGCAGAATTTCCCATTGGGATTGGCATTTGCCAGTGCCATGTTGTGCATATATATCCTCAGAAAGCTTCTGATGGATGGCTTGTTTCCTCCCACTTCTGTGGAATTCCAAAGGATTGCAAGCCACAGGATATATACAGCCTTGCACAGTATGTACATCCCATGTGAGTATTTGCTGTAATTCCCAGGAGATTGTGTGTGGTGTCTGGGTAGGAAGAATGTGTCAGTCTGTCACCATAAATGGAAAGAGCTGTTGTTCAGCAAGCACTCAGCACACCAAAGGAATGCTCTCAGTGTGCCACGGAACAGCCCTCCTGGCTTCACTATAAAGGTGAAGTTCCACATCCACACTGCCCCTTCCTACTCCACTGCATCTCCAGGTGATACTGAGGTGGTGCCTTCTAGAGCACATTTAAGAGTAATTTTTGCTTGTGATTTTTGCTCTTTTCCCCCTAATTTTACCTCATTGACATAATCTTCTTCACCACAGAATCTCAGAAAACTCTCAGGAGTCTGTGCCAGTACTGGGCCAAGGTAGTTATGAAACAAAACAGTGTCATCCCCTACCTTTTCAGTTCCTAAGGATTCATGACTGGATTATCATTTTCAGAAAGCTGTATTGAGGGGTCTGCAAGGCCAAAACTCAATACAAATTTCCACAGGGACCTCCGAAGTCATGTGAGATTTGGGATTAGTACTTTCTGTAGAGGATTTTGAGGTTCCTACCAGCATTCTTGGGGATACCATTTTTCTATGTTGTGGCTGGTATCTTTGTAAAGGGTTGATTCGTTATGATCTGCAGTTCCATCTCAACTAGATCTGATGGGACTCAACACTGAACATAACACTTTCTGAAGGTTTTAAACCATGAAGAAGGCTAAGGGGTAGCCATTGTCCTACCTCACAGTTCTGCAATCTGAATATGAGCTGAGCAAGTTTCCCCAATAAAACTTTAGCATCACTTTTTATGAGTATTGTGGGACTTCATCTGTCCCTTAGCAATATTCGATGCAGCTCTTAAATTAACCTCAGCAAGTGACATGTTTCCTTTTTCTTTCAGGTATCAAAGGTTTGAAAAAGCATTTCTGCTTGCTGTCGACATAGGGGCTCGGGACCTGTTTATGGTGAGTCATTTCTGGAGGCAGAGGCTGTTGTCAGGATGTTAAAATGGTTCCGTGTCGTTTGCAGTCTTGGACACATACTGAAGACAGAACTGTCCTACCTGCTTTGTTCTTTGCCGTCATGGAACTCATCAGTAGGGATTAAGTATCTTTACAGTAATTGACATTTTCCCCAGCATGGCCTACAGGCTACACTTTATTTTTCAGGAATTGTTGTATATGTTTTTTAACTTTCACCTTCTTCACCTGACCTGATGTGGCTGAATGTCATCTTTCACTCTAATAAGGTTATACATTTCTAATGTGTTCCTTTAAGTCCAACTGCTGAGTCCTGGACACAAGAGCTGCCCATATCCTAGGGATCCTGAATGCTCTTAGTTTGTCTCTTAGGGTTTTGTGAAAAGTGACAAATTATGAACGCCTCTGCTGGTACTTTTAAAACAACAAAGCTCAGCAGCATCAACACAAGGGTTTTAACATTTTATGCACTCTCTGCCCCCTCCCATTTAATTAGCTACAAAAGTAAAATTAACCAGCTCTTAAAAGGTCCTCTGTGTGAGCTCTGCAGGAGGTTCTTGTTTTATAAGATCGTGCACCACAATGTCGCAGTGAGGTCAGATGGACAAAGCCAATCACGCTCTCCTAGTCTCGCAGCATGTTGCTGCTCCACAGCTGATTTCATTGTTTTCAAAGAAACAATAGGAAAGGGCTTGTTGAAAAAAAAGCCCTTTGAACGATTCGTTTGCTTGACTCTTTTGCATAATGAAGACATTCTGTTGTTTAAATTAAGCTTTGACACTAGATGTTAATATCATTTATCCCATTAAGTCACTTGCCCTGCTAGTTTGATCTTGATATTTAAATTGTATGTTAAATTACACAATTAAATCCTACTTTTAGGGGTTATGAAAATTCCCTTCTAATTATATAAAAAGTTGTGTGAACCTTTTGATGTTTTTTTCACAGCTCTAATCATCTGGCTTGTTCCATCTAATTAGAAAGATGTGAATACTGCGATAAACTTTCCTAAGTATGCATCAAAAGAATGTGATGGAAATGTCAGACTTTTAGGAAATTCGTTACATATTCTGTGTTTACTCTCCTTGATTTTTCCTCTTTTTAGATCATCTTTTTCCTTTTCTCTTTTTATTGAACATAACCTCTTCAGTACAAATTTTATACCTAATCATGCTAAGCACTGCCACAGCCACATATAAGATTCAGACTGTAGGATGTCTGGAGCAGCTTTTTGTTGAGGGCTCTCCCACTGTACAGATAATACATTCTCCCTAATTTTAGCGATTCTGGAAGAATAAATGACCCTGCATTTGGCCTGCCATCTAAAGGGCCCTCTCTCATATGACTGAGAACATTTCCTACATGATCTTTTTCTCTTTCCTTCCCTCTGCTGGCAGCAGGATTGAGGAAGGACCTCTGTCCCGGGGGTGCGGGGAGCACCAGTGTTGGGTCATGAGATGGGTGCACAGCTGCTAACAAGAGGGAGGGACTGTCAGTACCTAGCTCCAGAGGTGATTATCATGTTCTACTCTCAACAAAAACGTCCTCTAACTTTCTTCAAGAGAAGGTTCAGTGTTCACTGAGAAATTAACTCTATCCTTTGCTCCTCTTTCTTTTTCCTTTCCTCTCTCAACACCTACTCTTCATTTCCCATCCTACCAATACCCTTCATCATAAATATATATTTCCAAAGAGTTCCTCCTGGCTTATGTTACGTGAGATCAAAACCAGTTCTTTAATGTCCTTGTTCTGCTTGCATTACCTTTGAGATTCTTCATAGTTTCCCCTAAATTATGCAACAAGCAGCTCACATACCTGCCTCCTCTGGGGAAATGTCCTTTTGCTAATTCATTGTCTAAGTAAGTGATAATGAACAAACTTTACAATAAGCTAACAGTGGCACTACTGCAAGACCACTAAGTACAGGACTCAAGAAGTTTAAACATGCGTAGGTCATTAAGAGTATTTATTTGTGCCATGGTAATTTCGAGGGAATTTAGTTTCGTTGTGCGTAATACTGTGAAAATTTAATAGCCTGTTCAATGAAAACTTACAGTCCTTCTAGGTATTAATATAACAATACTACTGCTAAGCAAGGTTTGTGCATCCCTCACTTCTGCTTAAATACTGAATGATTCCTGTATATTGTTTATATAAATCAAAATGCAATTAATAATATACAGCTTGACTTTACACGTTTAAAGCCTTTTTATCCATTTTTAAAACCTCAGATGGCTCTAGGAGTCACATCACCTTATTCCAGTTAATTAATGGGATTTCAAGAAGAAATAGTAGTCTAAATAAAGATATCTGATGACTCAGGCAAAATGAGAAAGAAAAAAATGTGTTTATTAAAGGAGAACAGAGAAGGAACAAGAAAGAAAGGATAGAGAAGAGCAGATATAACATAGGCTGAGGAGGATGCAAACATTGAATAGCCATCATCCGAGACTTCTAAAAAAATGTCCTATATCTCGGATAATTTATCCTGAGCATCCCTTTCACCAAACAGCTCTCTGCAGCATTCTCATTATTTGTTTTGAAATTATTGCAAAGAAGGTTGAGGAAATGCTATCTGAGGGCTAATTTCTTTCACAGAAATGAGAAAGGAAAAAAAAAAAAGCTTAGAAGTTAGTCCTATGTCTATAGCGTCACTGGTATGATGCCATAACAAGACACACATACACTGCTGTGTCTCTCCACAAGCTTTACCCTCACGTCACATCTAAGTCCATCAATTAATATCATCTCCTACAAAGTTCAATAAAAAAAATAAAACTGAAAGGGACATAATATCATGAACAACAGCTCCATTTATTGGGTAGTGACTGATCCAATCTGTGACAGAAAAGATCAAGCAGTGGAAGAGTTGTTAGCCTGAAATCCTTTTATAGTACATTCCATCTCTCAGCTGCTGAAAATTCAAAAGGCCATCCCACGTACCAAAGGTAGCAAAAAAAAAAAAAAATGCAAGGAAAAGACACTTTAATAAAACTGTCAGATCTTGGGTGATACACTGATGAGGAAAGTGCATGCTTCGAAGAAATGTTGGAGTGTTGCCCAGAAATGTCCTATAGACAAATGCACATCAGTGTTTCAAATAACTTCTTCTCACCAACGGCCAGCTCTGTGAGTCACAAAGGTGAGGGTAAAAAACGAAGTAGTCCAAAAAGTAAGAACTGTTAAATGATAAAATACAGCCCTTTCAGCAAGCTCCCGATAAGCAGCTGGAAATTGTTTTTATTGTCACCATTGTTTTTGAGAAGGATGTGATCTTTGGACTGATAAATTCTTAGGTAATTGTGTGAAAAAAAAATCTGTCATGAATGTTCAGGTAATTTATTCTTTTTTCTGTCATTCTTTAAAGCACCTTGTAATCTGGTGTTCCTTCTTTCTCTTTTTTAATTTTCTGGTTTAATTCTACTCACAGGGTTATAAATTCATAGAAAAATCCAATTTTGCTTGTTTATTTGAATGAGAAACACCTAAATTTAATCTGAAATGGTCTAATTAGGAGATTTTATTTCATTAATCTTTTCTTTCCAAAGCTTGTTTAGAGAGGAGACAAAAGCTACTTTTTTTTAATCCTTCTTCATGACAACAACTTGAGCAGTAAGAAAGCAAGCCACTTACCAACCTACTGCTAACCTTTATTTCTTACAAGGCCCCTGTTAGTCAATGATGGATATGTGGCATCTTTACATTTCTTTACCCAAAACAGAAAACAGGCAAAACCAAGGTCTGAAATAACAGCTGCTTTGACACGCACAGAATGCACAACCTCTTCCCTGACAGAACTTCTTCATTTTCTGCAGCTGTTTCCATCCCTTCCCCAAGTTTATTATTTAAGATTGCATGGAGGTGGGCAGTACTTCTCATAGTTTAAACTACAAAAAGACAGTCATTAGGCATTGTCAGAATATATTTTAAATGTCTGCCTGTACATTCAAATCTCTGTAAGTTCAGACTTGTCCGAGAGCCCTTGGGTTTTCTATTATTATCTAAATGAGCTGACAATATCTGCTGTTTAATCTTCATAGAAGTCATACCTTGCTATTCAGGCCCTTTTCTCCCGACAACCATGTTAGACCTACAAAGAGAGGAAATACAGAGTTTGCCACAAGTTCGTAACTCATTACTTTGCTCCAAGACACTTGCATGTTTTTTAAACCACACCTGTGTTTGTGATGAGAAAACGCTGCTGTCTCCTGCAGACTGTGGGGATCTTGAAAGTCAGTGCCAGGATTTCTTGCATAATCAGTCTCAGTTTCCCTAACGTTCTCAGTTTGGATCTTTTTTTTTTAATTTAATTTTTTTATTGATATTAATTAAATGAGGGGTTAATAAGGGCAGCACATCTTTCTGCTAACACTATTACTCTCACTTTTTTTCATATAACTTCTCTCTGTAGACTAAAGTCACTTTTTCTGTAAGAGTTTCTGTCATATTGATGAAGATGGCAGTAAATTCACACCAAGAAGGACAGTTTCACCTGAAATCTTCTGCATTACTGAGAATATAGTTGCTTTTATGGTATGCAGAGGTCAATATTTCCAGCAAATATTCCTTTTCCCTTTAAATTCCTGCATGCAGATGGATTGCAGAACGAAGGAATGAATCAAATCTCTGGATACCAAATGGCATCTTCAGCAATGAAGTGTGAAAAAAAAAAATTGCTAACTGTTCTTGGGTTACCCTCACTTTCTGTGTCACAGTTCTTGCACAGAGCATCATGATGCCAAATGAGAAGGGGATTAATTGTCTCTTTATTAATGGTCAAGGATGAAACTTTACTTCAATGGCCAAAACCAGGGGCAGTGAGACTGTAATTTGTCAGCAGGAATATCTTCTTCAACAAAAAGTGCTCTGTGTAGTACTGGTGGTTTTCACCTCAAATATTAACACAAAATAAAAAACCTTGACTTTTGATAAGGTCATGTAGGGATAGCAAGAGGGGGAATGGCTTTAAACTGTAAGAGAGCAGGTTTAAGTCAGATATTAGGAAGAAATTCTTCCCTGAAAGCATGGTGAGGCACTGGCACAGGTTGCCCAGGGAAGCCCCATCCCTGGAAGTATTCAAGACTCCGCTGGACAGGGCTTGGATCAACCTGGTCTAGTGGAAGGTGTCCCTGCCCATGCCAGGGGAATGGAACAAGATGATCTTTAAGGCCCCTTCCAATCCAAACCATTCTATAATTATATGTAATGATACACCCCTGCTGCAGCGCTCTGATTTTTGACCCTAAATGAAGGACTAGATCCAGAGTATTAACAGCAATTCATGCTAGACAGCAACGTTTCTGGAAAGCCCCTTGTTGTCCAGGAGTGACTTAGGAATCATGTCAGTTGGGTGGATGTTAAAACCACTGAGCAGCTACTGTTGCTCTTAATACCTCCAATATCAGCACAAGGAGGACCAGTATCACCTTACTCAAAGAGCAGTGAGTGAACATGACAGCCTTCAAACAAAAATGAGTGCCTACAGACCTTTACCCCAAAACTCATGTATCAGGTGGAAACCTTCGAATCATAGAATCATTAAGATTGGAAAAGACCCCCAAGATCGTCAAGTACAACTGTTAACCCATTAGTGACAGGTCCACCACTAATCCTTGTCTCTAAGCACCACATCTACTTTTAACATGTTTCAAATATGGGCTGTCAGCCAGAAGAGTTCCAATACTTCAGGTCTGGTTTACGCAGAGCCACCTCCTACCAACGCTCTTTTAATTCATGTTGCGCCAACAGACCTTACTTCAAAAGTAGATTGGTTTCTTTCATACACTGAGTCAATAGCTTCACTTTTATTAGTGCATGATTGGTCAGTGTTTTATTCATTGCTGTATTCAACAGCACAAGTAAGATTATAAATTTGCATTGGGAGGGAATTAAAATGTAGTGGTAGGTTCATCAGTTCCATCTGTGTTTGTGATCTAAGTAATAGAAGAACCTCTTTCTTTCAAAATCCCTTTTGTCGCTCCTATTGAGATTCATTTTAGATTAATCTCTTTTTTTCTGCTTTATTTCCAAAGGACATCCATTACCTTGCACTAGATAAGGGTGAATTGGCACTAGCTGAAGTGGCAAAGAGAAAGGCTAATGACATTGATGCAGAATCAATAACTACTGGAATTGGTAAGAATTAATGGTGTTTAAAAAGCCCTTTTTGTTTTAATCAATATTTGTCCTGTAGAACATGGTGTTATATTTGTAGGGGGGTTATTTTGATTGCACTGTTTTCTTTGAAAGTGAGACTGTATTTTTATTTGTAACTAGAGAACTGGATTTTTATTCATAACTAAAGAAAGAGGCTTATAAAAATAAACATCAACTCCCAAACTTTGCCTTTCAGTACCCGTGTGACGATAGCTATGAAGCAAAACAGATTTATACTATGGCTATATAGAAAAGTTCAGGCTGTACAAACTGAACTGAGTGTGAGAAGGTAAGGGATTGAATCTGAAAATTGTTGTTCATATCAGCATTAAAGGCAATGTATGGCAATCTCATTCACCTGCAAATATGGGAGTCACATCCATCATTAACGCTTTGGCAGCATTCAGATGGAACACTTACTGATGTCAACATGGGCTCAGATCCTGGCTTTAAAGCAACAACTTTGCTTGCAGTGGGATTCTTGTTGTTCCATAAGGAATATTGATGCAAAAGTTGCAGCATTAGACTAATTGCTAAAACACAGACAACTTTTCAGGCAGAGGAACTCGTAACTCATTCACTTTTTCCTTGTGTTTCTTCTGAACTGACGTGAAGAAATATATGCAGACGCTTCAGACCATTCAGATTTCATGCTCTATAGCATGAACCAAGCAGAAGGTGTCTATGTCTTAGGGAGTTGACCTCCATCAGAGAGAAAGTAGACAAAGGATAAAAAAACCCAAACCACAAAAAGTTTGTATAAAATATGCACAGTCTTGTGTTGCTTTTTCTTCTGCATCTGTGAATATTAGAGGAAATCACTGAGCTTTTGTTCTTGTTCCATGCCAAGAGGTGGAATAGGTTTAAAACTCAGAAGTGTTTTTCATGAGTCAGTCACAAAACCTTTGAGACCTTGGGTAACACAGGATTCTTTTAGAACTGTGTTATCTCCATGTTTGCCCAGAGCATTCAAACGAATGCCACTACAATACATACAAATACAGAGAGGCATTATATGCATTTATGTGGCTATTTCTATAGATTGCATAAATCCATGACTTTCAAGGCTATGCAATACAGTATCACCTCCTTCTCTCTCCAGCAAAGTAGGAATCAAGCAGTGCCTTGTCCTGAACTCTTTTTTTCAGGGTGTTTAATTTTCACGCTCAAGTCATTCAAGCATTTTTTCCACCACAACTAGAATCCAAAAAAGAACATGTGTTAGGTTCTTTCTTTACAGGGCACTCTTTAAAGTGTACAGTTACATCTCCTGTGCTTCCTCTTCTCTTATTTCTTAGATATTTGTCCGCTGCGCCAAATACAACTGAGATACCTAGGACTTGCATCTGATCATTATCTATTCTCTGACACTTAATCCAGAAGATCTAAACTCTAATACGTGTCTTAATTCCTTTCAAACTACTATTATTACTAGATTTCTGAAGTTAGGCTATTTTTAAGTTCACTAAGAGCCTTTTATAGTATTGTAGACATATGTGCAGGGAGAAGGACAGGGAAAAAAACTGAAGTGATCACAAATGTTTTACTTGCATATCAAATGTGATACACGTGTTACTACAGTTCATTATAAGTGTGCAGGCACACAGTCTTCCCCTCCTCCAGACCAGTCCTACAGTTACCTCTGCAACACCCCATTAGCATAAATTATTGAAGTCATTTTATATGATAAAGTGTTTTGCTGAATAATTAACTATCAGAATGATTTAAAATAGTTTTCAATGCCCCCAGGGACAAACTGTCACTGAGATTCAGTCTCTAAACAGTAATGAATTTGCATCCAATTCATTTTGTATGAAAATAATCAGGAATCTCCCATGAGTTTGTTTCACTGCAGATTGGATCTCACCTTAAACATGTGAAATCTCAGCCACAGGTTTTGTTTTATTATAGTTTATTCCAACGTCCTTTCTTTATGATGTTATTATTTCAAAAACTGTTGTTGTCAAAAAAGATGACATGAGGTATGAACTTTGTGGACCCAATGAAAACAAAAGAAGTGCTTTATATGTAACTACTATATTTTTCTAATATTTTGAGAGGGGGGAAAAAAACTCATGCCAGAGCCAGAAGTTTTAAAATGCAGTTTCAAACAAGTCTCTATCCCCTAACCATTTCCCAAGCCCAGTCCTCTTCATCTGGTCTCTACTCTCTGGAGCCTTCAGCCACTCAGTTCACTAATGGTCACTTCCCAGATCAACCCCCAAACTTCTTGAACACCCACTTCAGGTTCTACAAGAAGACGGTAACCTAAGCAAACAGAGGCAACAAAGTGCAATCAGTGCTGCTGAGGTTATACTGGACACCTCTCTACAGCATATTGCAAATATATATATATATAACAGTATAATATTTGATCCTAAATAGTACAAAAGCGAACGATTCTCATGTATCTGATGAAATTTCCTGAGTTAGCCCATCCGCAAAACTCAGCTCAGCACTACTTGAAAATAAGATGAGTCATTGCTCCTGGCTGATTCCCAAGCCTTTGAAAGTATTCCATCTTGCCCCAGATATATTTAATTTGTCAGGATATTTCTGTGTACAGGGCTCACTTCAAACATAATATATTTCAAACTCAGACTTTAGGAAAAGTTTCAAACTCCTACAAATAATGCAGAATGACAGTATAATTTAATCTTAAAAGTATAGATGCCATCCAGTGATCTGTAATCACTGGTAGATTCCTCCCATATATTATATCAAAATTTGTGTCAAGTTAAAACTAAAAATAGATTCATTATTTTAAAAATCTCTGAATTTGGCTTTTCTCAGTTCATCACGTGATTGTGGTTTGATAGACACCGTTTTGGAGGAGCCACCCTCAAAGCTAAGGATGTTTGTGGGCATGTGGTAAAAAAACCTGTAGACCTCCAGAGCACAGTAGTTTGGTGAGAATATTGCTGAGCAAAATGAAGTGTCAAGTGAACTACGGTTTTGGCAGAATCAGATATTTTGTTCACCTGATTAAAATCTTCTAAAGAAAATGATTCTCATAAGATTTTATGTTTGACGGCCTGTGAAAATGCATCTTGAGGGATGAGAAGATTGAAGTAATGGTCCCGTACATCTCAGAAACAGCACTAGCTGTCTCCTCTTTCCCGGCTCCTATTTGATCAGTAGACCACTGGCCATAGATAGTGTGGTTTCTTCTGCCAAAGATTTTCTCTTGAATAATTTCTGTAGTACACCCATGAGTTCCTTAACGAGTTCAGGGAGTTCTCATTTAGCCTTGCCTAAAATGTATGTTGTGCACCTCATTTCACTTGATTAAAAGAGAGAATAAACATTTATTCAATATTGACAGTATATGTAGGCTACTAATAAATTCTGTTTGTGGGTGTGTAACCTGGCAAACACTCTCCTGGAACAGTATTGTTTGTAGTGGTAGAGTGTGTCTGTTCAGTGCTGTAAACTGGAGGTTGCTAATGTAAAACCCATGTTGCAAAGAACTGACATGGCACAGCCTGTTAAGAAATGCCATAACTAATAATGATCATGGAGGTGAAGAACTCAGCCCTTCAGACATCATTGCTCAATGACTATCCAATGAAGAGCATATGTAGGCAGTGTCAGAAAGTTTCCCAAGGCCAACTTCCAACAAATTACATTAGGGCCTAGCAAGATGATTTTAACCTTCAAATCAACAGCTTTCACCCAAAAGGGATTCATGTTGTGACAAGACAGATAAGTGCTGCATAGTTGAAAGGCAAATTGGTAAACCTTGTATTTCTACTTAGAAAATTCTGAATATTAGTAACACTAATGTTTAGGCAACGTTTCTAACAGAGACATCTGAACAAAAACACTGATGTTCAGATGATTGTATTGTTCTGAAATGCTAGATGGGACTGACTAACATTTTGGTGGTTCACTAGCGTCTCATGAAAGTGCTTGGGGTTTTCCCATTTAAAAATAGAATTTTAAAATATTTCTGAAAATATTCCGTAACGTTTGCAAGTGAGATAGGAAATCTTATCAGTTCTCACAGAGACTGAAGTCCAATTTTCCGCACTGTTTGTAAAATGGCATTCAAAATGTAGGAACCCTACATGCTTCACCTTATTGGCAAGGAACATCATCAGTTTGAACCTTAAGTGAAGAATTTATTGATTTCATCTTAGTTCTGTGGTGGTGTTTTATATTGAATGGCTTACATGGTCTTTGTGATAATTAATAATGACACATGCTATGGTGTTTTGTCTTCCGTACGGTGTATCAGAGATACCAGTCTGGACTTGCACACAGTCTGCTGCCTCCAAATCACTTGTGATTTACTCAGATCTTCCCCTATTTCTGACAGTCCTGGGGAGCCTGCTTGCATTTCAAGACCATGTTTAGAATTGTCCCCCTGTGTTTGTAACCTTCTCTGGCCCTGCATTAGCCTAGTTGGTAACATTTCTTCTTCTTCTTCTGATCCATGAAGACTCCTTCCATGTCTCAAGCAATAGACTTCTTCCTTACTCTCACATACCCCCTCTGACACTGATGGCAAAACCTTCTTCATTTCCTGCTCTTCCTTGCCATCTATTCAGTTTCAAGTTAAGTGAGAATCTTAGCCTTTATTTCATGGCATGATTTTTATTTCACTGTGTAACATGTTTATGGCATGCTTCAAAGGTATTATCCCATACACGGGTGAACTGTGATCTAGAAAGACTTGGGGGACACCTGTTTATGCTACAGTTTTTTGGAGCTCTGTTCCCTTTAGTGTAGGTGTTAGATCTCCTGTCTATTTGTTTAGATTTTCAGTTTAAGTCATTCAAAACCTCTGGATTCAAATCCTTTGCTTTCATTTTTCTAATAATATGACTTTTTCACCAGAGAGCCAGAAAAACATTTTTAATGAAAAATGTTTTCTAAGTATGATTGGCAGTTCACCTATGGCAAGAAATTACTTTCCACAAGCACTCTTTTAATTTTGTGCCACCCAAGATGAGTGTCTTTGAAGATCTGTAGTAATTTGAAATTGTTTAACTGTGTTCATGTATACACTCTCTTGAGCACATCAAGCCACACACAGCACTTGATACAGAGGCTGCTAAACACAATAAAAATATTTCCACCATCTTCAGCGGGCTTTGGATGGAGATTTTAGCAAGTAATGAGCTCATGTGTAGGCCTTGCATTACCATATCTGCTGCCATCTGCAAAGAGCCTGGTCTGGAAGGATGCTCTGCTCCATGTAGACTGGTTTCAAAAGGAGTGAATGAGCCAGCACGCATTGCATGGCATCCTATTGAGTTTGTGGCCTGGCATACGTGCCTCCGTGACAGTGTAACAAAATGTTCCCATACAAGTGGATCTGCTGAATTTTCTTCTATATTCTGATGATTAGCTTTTTGTTAATTGCATGTTTAAATTGCCAACTGGTATGGAGGGGTTACAGGCGCTAATTAGTTGTTCCCCTCCTTGTGTTCTTTTCAAGAAGTGGAGTTATTTGTTTTACTTAAGGTCTATAGTAACGCCAAGCTATTTTTGGCTCCACCTCATCTCACCTCTCTGCTTGCTTGTATCATGGTGTCAGTTTTGATCTATACCTTCCCACTGCTAGACAGCTTTGCCTAAAGACATAATCCTCAGCCCCTAATAATGATAAGTACATCAAAGGCTAGTTGGTTTGCTTAGCTGCAGAGGTCTACACAAAGATCTGTGTATCTTCACTTGAAAGAGATTTATAGTTTTGTGTCAAGCTTTAAAATAATCATGGAGTTCCAATTTTTCCTTTCTTTACTGTGACGTATTCTTGCCTGCTACAGAACCTGATTTAAAATGCACTGCTATATGCCTGAAATGACGACACTATTCTCCTTAATATTGTAATTTTAATGATCCTCATATTTTGTAATATCTGCCAGCAGTAAAACTATACCCTATTTAATATGAAAAGTCTTACCAGAAGTCATAGAGAAACTATTTTTTGCCTTCATTTTAAATTATGTGTTGAGTAGAAAAAAAAGAGAAAAATCAGTAACTGGGAGAGCCAGCTTTAGAGGCTTAAATATTTTATATCTATGGCCACATACTATGACTGGTTTATAAACAAAAAAATTACAGTATTTCCAAATTCTGGAAATCGAAAGGAGTTGTTTGTATCTGATCTGTTTGTATTCTGCTAACAGTTAGGGTATTGCAAGGTATGTGAGGTCACACATATCAGACATCTTATCCATATAACTCCCAGCCAAGTTGATGCACACAGACAACAGTGAATGGGTGACACTAATTACCAAGTAAACAACGTATTTTCTGTGGACACGTATCAAGAAGAAAGTTAACAAAGTGAAAACAATTCACAGAGCTATTCCTTGGGGAAGGATGTAACGTGATAAAGAATAGCTCAATGTAAGAGATCTCAAAGGGATGCCCATGGCATAGCATTGAAGTGAAGAAAGTCGGTTCACAAGTTGTTGACATTATGGCTAGGAATTTAAGTAGGAATTTGACTTCTCATCACTGACTCCATAGACTGTGGTAAATTTAAATAGAAAGCACACATGGTTAAAATAACTGTTGAAACAAACTATCAAAGAAATTTCCATGCATGGAAAGTGTCTTTGCATGAAGACTGAATGAATACCTTTCTGAGAAATAGGTCTTAGCCAAATACAATTTATGCATTAGTCAAACACATGTTTTTCTGGCTTGGTGTAGGATACCTGGATGAAATTTAATAGCCTCTAATTCACTGGAGGTCAAACTAGATGATTTACACCATAGTATAATATTCATATGTTCTGGATTCCACTCTTGCCTACAGCTCTGTGAAAAAGCCCCTGGTAAATCTCCCATTAGCTTCAAAAGGCCCACATGTAGCCTAAAAGACTTCACTTAAAAGCCACATAATATATATTCATACATCTCATAGCATGCACGTGTATGTGTGTACATTAAGTGGGTGTTCTATTTACACATACACAGCCAAAATCTGGCCAGTCATAAAAATAGATCCAAATCTGAACACAAGCGCCAGGGGAATTATTACGTATTTATATTCTGCTTCATGACATCAGCAGTCACAGAATCCACTGCTGCTTTTTTTTTCTTTTTTTTTTTTTTCTGAGACAACAAGAAATAACCACAGCAGGGGGTGCTTTCATAACTACTGGGAGCTGCAGATCTGTGTGCTCACGGTGTGTCAGAGGCATGTTTGTCTCACACACCCTAGAGCTGTCCCTCAGCCTCTCGTTTTCTGATAGGGAATTCGCCGATTGCATTTCTATGCACTGAAAAGGGTTGGCAAACACATATTTGCATGGCAGTTGGTATGTGTTTTGTCCTGTTTGTTCTGCGTAACGTAACGTGATGTGACAGGCTGTAATTCATCACATCAGTTGCATGACAGCAGAGGAATTGGAAAAGAAGTGTAATGGTGGGCTGATGTGAGGTGTCAATTTAATGTTCAATTGTCATATTTCAACATTAAGGCTTTTTATAATGACCTACCAAAGAATTATCTCCAGGTATTCCCTGCGCAGGTGAGATTTAGGGGGAGTGATCAGGCATTGCATAGTCAACATCAGGAGAAGGCTGTAGATCCCTGTGCTCAGAAGGAACAACTCTTGTAAACATGAGAACCTTTGTACATCTAGTGCTAGATCAAACAAACAAACACATTGAAGGACTATTTATTTATTTCCTTCTCTTGCTCTGCATTCCCCAGCCACACCACAGGTCCTTGAGTGGGAAAACTGTGGAATTGCCCACAGCAAAATAGGAGGTTGAGGCTGTTTTCCTCCAAAGACTCCTACACAAGACTGCTTGACGCTTCACCCCTGAAAAATTCCCACAACAGAAGTGAGGGTATTAGGTCTTGTTGAATGCTTTCAGCCTAACAAAACCAAGTTCCCTGTTAAAATCCCATGTCAGGGCTGGGGCATTCTAATCAGGACATGGCTGGTAAAAGCCTTAGGTAAGATCTCAGTGAGTCCCAAGGGTGAGCTTGGCACCCATTGCTGTTCTCAGTTATGCACTTTCTAAAGTGTCAAACTTGGCCACAAGATGAAAAGAAATGAGCTGTTTAGGAAAAAACATTGGTGAAGGACTGATCAGCAGTGCCTAACACAAAGCAGTAAGTACATCCAGAATTAGTGACTTTTTCCGTTTCTCAACATACACTCTATATTTAATCACAGCTATTTGAAGTATCTTTCCCCTAAATACCCTTCCTGTTGGTTAGTCTGCACTGAGACTTCTTTTTACTTTAACTCTCAGCGCCATGAAACTGCTGCAACTCCTCAACTCATGCTCTTCAATAATATTTTCCACAGCATTCAAGATATCAAAAGTCCTGAATTGTGCTAAATTTCAAACTGTAAAATTCAGTCTTAAAAACAGATTGTGAGGCAGTGTTGGTTATCTCTGCAATGCTGATATTATGAAATGGCAAAATATTTTAATACGATGAAAAGATATCATTAATAATAGCTTATAAGCATGTATGGTGATCATTTTAATTAGTTACTTACTGCAGGTACACTGCCAGTGTCCCACCTTTTCATCTTTGTGATAATCAAAGATGCAACAGCCACTTGATTTCTGCCTCCTGCCCTCCCAGCCCAGGGACACCCAGATCAGTCCTTGCACACCACATCAGTAAAAAGTTAGTGTGTAGTTCTCACATCAATTAGATCCCATGGATTAACAATGTTTAAATAGTTTAAAAATTTTCACTGTAAACGAGTATGGAAGCCAATATTCTTTCCTGTAGATTTGTGTCCAAAACCTATGCCTTTTCATTTTTTCAAAAATAGAGCATGACTTCTCATTTTTAAAAAAAACAACCCATTGTTTCATAACAACTGGTAGCTTATCATGGAATCATAGAATCGGATGGGTTGGAAACGACCTCTGAGACCATGAAGTCCAACCCTTGATCCACTACCACCGTGGTTAGTAGACCATGGCACTAAGTGCCATTTTTTGCTTGATCAAACTTTCTGCTACATCTTACTATGATTATTCATATACCTCTGCTGAATTTAGTTATTTTCCTTGCTAATGTTCTTGCTGTTAAAGCCTCCCCTGGAGATATCCAAACACACCAGATGAAGAGCAGATTCTGGGGCCATCCCAGAGATCTTATAGAATAACCCCAGGACATGATTTTACATCAGTTGGTTGGTGCTGGTGAACCATCAGAAGCCTTACATGAGCTCACTCTCTCACTGAAGGATTTGGAACCTGGTCTAAACTTTTCCTAAATCATCATGTGAAGTTCCCTGCTAAATTGCACCACACCTCTGCTTAAATAATACAAGCTTTTATTAACCAGATGAAAGATGATGGCTTTGATTAATTATTTATTTTACTACATAGGATGCATTTTGACCAAAGAAAACAACCACAAAGTGCTTACCTTAGGCCCTTGCTTTTAGGCACCAAAGGAGCAAATGTTTAGTTCCCAAACATGAATATGAAGCCTGTGTGGGCACACTCTGCAGCAATGTAAGCCCAGATCATCCTGTGGACTATGCAGCTGTTGCCTCTTATGTAAGGGAAAGGTTAGTACTATGGCACTTCACACTGGTCACTGTAATAAACAGAATTTTAACAGGAAAACATTCTGGAAAAAATCCTGATTTCTTAAAAAATTCATGAAGGAAGCATAAGCTTTGGTCAGTGCCTTATTTTCATACATTATTATCAACTTCACTGCCCCAACCTAATTCCTTGCGTGTTTGCAAGTTTAGCTGTCCACTGGTTGGGATTAGAAACAAGACAGCAGGTTAAGAACTGGATGAAATTAGACCTTTACAACCATCACCAACCTACTGGATGACTCTGGCCGGCACATTTTGGCCTTCGGTGCTTTTGCTTTCCTGTGGGGACTGCGTGAGCTCTCTGTGACAGGCTGCCCATCCACATCCCATGCCACAGTCCTTCGGTGTCAGCTTCCCAGCGTTGCCCTCCCAGAGGCTGAACACAAGGTCAGGTGAAGTCCATTTTCTAAGCTCACTTATTTTCTATAATTTTTACAATATAGGGCAAAACCACAGCCCTGGGAAATCAGCCGTAATACTCTAGTTCGTGTCTGCCATTAGGTGTCAGTGTGACAACAACCATGATACACAAAGGCTACGCCGGCGTGTGCAGGGACACTACCCCTAACTTCTCGTTGTCGACTCAGGGAAAATACAGTGTGCAATTGGGAGGAAGGAAGAGGCTGAAGAAAGCAATAATCCTTTTATTTCAGGTTTTTTTCCATCACCTAATTGGAATTATTTACTAACAGATAAGTCTGTTTGCATTTCATTCAGTGTGTCTCATGTTCCCGCTGCTGCAGTTGTCTAAGGGTAATATTTACAAAACCAGGACAAGAGTTTCTGCACACACTGATCTAACCCTATTTTGGGGAAAAAGGAACAGTCAATACCATCAGTAATTTGCAGTCTGCAGGAGGTAGACTGCTTTGCCCAGTGCGAACGTTACATTACTCATGTGAGTTGATGCCTGCCAATTTGGTGCTTGTAGATGAGCCCTTCACGAGTTTTGTTTAAAATTAGAAATTACTACTTAAAGTTCTACTCATTCCGAAGAAAAGGATATCAAAACTTTAAAACCACTTTTAAAACAACTTTTTGGGTCAGAAATACTGGGTTTTTTTGGTTTTGGGGTTTTTTTTTGGTGTATTAGTGGCATGCATGATGAAGAAATGGTAAAATACATTACATATATTAAGGAGTTTGAAATTGTTTTTAAACAAAATTTCAGACACGTCACAAGATGTAGCAAACAGTTTTTGCTTATGTGGGAGTTTTAAAAGTTACTATAAGGTTATAAAAGTTTTAAAATGAAAGTCAGACTTTTTTTGGGGAAAAGTATTTTAAGAAAAAAACTAATTTATAAAATATTTTCTGCTTGCTTCTCATATTTAGAATTGCTCAAGGATATTGAGCATCAGTATCAGTATCAATATCAAGGATATTGCTCATTTTTTTGCCTTATGTTTGGAACTGTAAATATTTTCACCATTAACTTTGATCAGATTTTTATCGGGTCAACATAATGGCTAAATCAGCTTGGCCTTCACAGGATCAGTGAATCTGTTGTGCAAGAAGATTGGGATTCAGCTTTGCCTTCATCTTTTCTACTTTGAAAAGGAGCAGACTGTGAGCATCGCTTAAATTTGTTGTTTTTTTCTTCTATATTGATAGATTAAGTCTCAAGTAACTGTGATAAGCATCTGAGCGAGCTGGCTTTTTATTTTATCTACTTCCAGTTTTCCAGTAATTGCATGACACAGAAGTGGTTAGTCCTGAGCATGCACTGCACAGCCCAGGACAAGGATCCTCAGGTACCATCTCTGCTACAATTCCCCAAGTTGGGTATTTGCAGTTCGCTTCGTGAGGGCAAAGCCTCCTAAACTTTTGTTAGCCCTGCCCCCCTTCAATTTGGGGATGGGAAATGAAAAATGTCATGTGCCAATTTGACGTTGTCTTTATAATAGATAATTATAGGCTTTAGGAATAGAAAAGATGCCTGATTAAATGGCTCCAGCCATCTGCTGTTGCAAGATTGTGAAGTAATCCTTGACCATTTTCATATTAAGAGTTGCCATGCTGATGTTCTCCCACTCCTTATGTCACTCAGCTTGCCTAGAAAGCTATCTCCTATACTTTAGTTTGCTGGCATCCTAACTCTTGCTTTGTACTATTTTAAGTAGCAGTCATTAAATCTTTATGTTGGCAGGCTTGAAAGTTCCTGCTGTCCCACACATCAGTTTTAACTTCAGAAATATAAATTGAAGAGCTCCTTATTTTTACATATGGTTTCAGATCAGGTTCTTCTTCTTGTTTGTGGTACAAGGAGAGCAGATGAAAAGCTACCCAGGTTAGCATTTTTTAAAAAATCCCAGCATTAGCCACTGTGGTTGGTTGTACCCCTGATCCATTGGGGCCCCAGGGTAGGTGTAAGAAGAGGCTCCAGGGCCAGGCACAAGCTGCTCACATGGCACTGTCTGCCACAGTTAGTTGAGCCCAAAGGTAATTTTGTTGATTTTGAAGCAAAATCATTAGTCAAATACACCTGAAAGCAGCAGAGAGCTGTAAGCCTGCTTTAAACTGAGCACTCTTCTTACAGAGATAGTATTGCTTCAAGCAGCTCTTTGCAGATCAGAAAAGATCCTGGTGACAGGATTCACCTGACGGATATCCCTCAATTACAGACTGCCATGAATACCAGAGTGTTTTTTCTTTTTAAAATCTCACAGAGGTAGTCCAATGCAATGGGCTGAGTTTCCAACTGCAGCCTAAAGCAGTCAAAAAATGTGCCACAAAATGTATGGAAGAGTTTCCACCTGAAGTCAGAGAAGAGGCAGAGGGAGCAGAGTAGCAATCAGGCTGTAAGGAAGGACTACAAGGGCACAGTAATAGCCAGACAGATATTAAACATCTCTGGGTGATGCACTTCTGTGTGAGAAGGACTGGTGGTGGCATGTAAGGAAGGAAAAGGATCACTATAGCGATGCAGGACTGTGAAAAGATGCCTTTGTAAAGGCCAATTTTACCTATTGAACATTAATTGCTTTCCATGGATACAAAATGCACTTTAAGTGATGAAAGGAATGACTGACGAGCAATGCTGTATTAAACAGATATCAGAGAATGCAATGCAGGTTAATTATCTTCTCTTAAAAAAAATTAATTTTTTTTTTTCTGAAGAGGTGAGCATCTGTCTGAGACAGAATCTTATCTCCAAACTCCTGTTGTCTACTTCAATGATAAGAGGAGCAAGAAAGGGAATGAAATGAGGTG
Organism: Cephalopterus ornatus; assembly: GCA_013396775.1. Taxonomy (NCBI): domain Eukaryota; kingdom Metazoa; phylum Chordata; class Aves; order Passeriformes; family Cotingidae; genus Cephalopterus; species Cephalopterus ornatus. Next base: position 529,518 of record VZRE01007705.1, on the reverse strand, counting down.
GTGAGGGGACGCCAGCAGGAGGAACCATGGTGAGTTTTTTTCCTTGGCATCAGGCGTCAGCTCTTTGCATTTCTTCCCATGGACTTTCCTCCTGGTTACCTTCAGAAGCAGAAGCAATGCCAGGAACTGCCCACAGTTGAAAGTTTGAGCTTTCCAAGTGGTATCCACAGCTGCCACTCCAGCTGACATAGTTTATTTAAATAGGCAGGGAGAAAGTATTTGTGTTTGCAGAAGGCAGTGTATAGTGTAAACTACCTCTGTGATGTTTTAAAAAGGAAAAACACGCTGGTATTAATGCCAGTCTGTAATTGAGGGATATCAGTCAGATGAAGATCTTCCCAGGGAGTGGAAGGAACAGCCTGGGAATGAAAAACCCACTGTTTTTATGAGGTTGCATTTCCCCTTCCAACAGGGCATACAAAGAATGGTGTGTCCCCTCCCCAAAGCTGTATGTTTTCCCTCTAAATCAGTCTCTTCCAGTGGAAAGGGGTGGGAAGGAAAGTGTCAACCCATCAGTCAGGGTTTTCAAGTGCCAATAGGGTCACATCAGCTTTTAAAGCCTTTGGGCACCCAAACCACAGAATGCGCTGGTGGTTATCAGCAAGTCTGTGCAGCAAAGCTTTGGAGCAGGTGAGTGACAGGATGCAAATATCTGTCAGGGAGGACCTTCCCCTATATCTGCTTCAGTGCATTTTTAGCCACACCTTTCTGGTAAATTGTAAAATGTCGGTCAGGGTGCTCTGGAGATGGTTAAAACTAGGTGTGCTCATACCCCAACTCCATTTTATGTCTTAATGCCTTGAGGTGCATTTAGAAAATGCTTCCAAGTTTTGTCTTATATTGTAGGATTTAGCCAAGAGACATCGAGCAGAGCACCGTGTGTCATTTAGGAGAGCTTAGCAACGGGATATGCAAAAGTGTGTGTGTGTGTGTGTGTGTGTGTACTTATGTGTGTATATATGTGTGTATGCAAGCACACAGATTGCATATATTGACACCACAATAAAGTTTTAGGTTTTGTGGGTTTAAAATAATGTGTTGGTACCAACTGTGTAGCATGTGTTCTATACTTTGCATCAGTGTTGCTAATTTTCTCTGCAGACACATGTACACAGACCCCATAGAAACTTGACCCTCATTTTATGAAAACTTACTCAGGACATTACCAACTTAGTATCCTCATTCTTAAAGCATAAAAGGCTCTACAGAAAGTCAGTATGTTTAAAGTGACTGAAAAAAAACATATAAGGATTTTCAGGTTTTGTAGATAGAAAGCTTGGTCCTGGTAAACTCTATAAGTATTAAGCTCATTAATATAAGAGTGAGTTTAGTGTATACAACCTTCCAGCATGAATAACATCTTTTTTCCATGAAACTCACTGACTGCAAGCCCATTAGTCTGGCAGAGGCTAGAGAAAAATGCTGGTTTATAATTTGGGCTTTATTCACAGGTAGGATTCACTTTTTTCCATTATTTGGATTAGGCAACTAAGTGGTCCCAAGTTTTTCTTCATTAAAAGAAAAAGGAAAAACCCTCCTTTTAATAAGTGTGTGCTTCACACTTTTCAAACTTCAATAGCATAAAATTTTTCACTTGGTCAGAAAGCTGATTTAATTTGCTGCTAGGTTAAATGTTAAAGGTTACAGTCTTATGACCATGAATTCTCAAATTAAATTCAGTGCATTGCTTAAATTTCTAGCTGCAGTGCATTTAACCTAATTGCTTTGGTAAGTTGGGTGCTTCATAACTACTACTCCTCTGAATTTTCATCTTTAAAGGTGAGCAAAATAAGCCTGAGGGTCACAGGTGGGCTAGCCTGCTCTTTGGGATTCACCTCTGGGATCTTTGGATATCTCTTCCAGTCTGACTGCATCCTCAGACCATGTCTGATGAGGCTCTTCTGCTGACAAGGGAGAGCATTTAAACACCTGTAGGTTTTAGCTATTTAAGCCCAAATCAGTTTTGAAGCAACAAGAAAGGCTGAGCAAAATGGTTCAGATTTCAGTCAGTTGTCAACTAAATGTGTGCACTGGGCCTTTAAGTATTTGGCCAGACACATCTTGATTGCTTCTCTTTTGTTTTCACCCTTGGAAAGTCAGCTGGATAATACCCTGTAGCAAAAGTCTATTCTGCGATGCTGTAAGTGGGCTGGGCTGGAGGTGCCTGAGCAGGGGGAAGTGTAGGGGGGGTGAAGGGAGAATTGACCAAAAACAGAGTTATATTAATGTATTTTGAAATTTTTGTGAGCCAGGCTATTTTGCAGTCATTTTCAGTTTTCTTGTTAAATATAAAAATCATAGGGATATAAGAGGATCCCACTGGTGCACTCTCTAAGGCAGGCTCTTCTCCTTGGGGACAAGTCACAATGCAAACATGGAGGTGATGGAAGCAATCGAGGAAACTTCTACCAACGGCACCCTCAGAGGCAAGCCCTAAGTGTCTATTTTTTTCCTCTTTGTTTACAGTATTTTTAAGGCTTTGAGTTCTCACGCAACATATATGTCATTAAATAGCTGATTCCTCTTTGCACACGTTGTTGTGATGGCCTGTGGCAACCTGAATTAATTGTTTCAGTAGTTGATGGTGGTTACTAGCCGTAATTATTATAATTTGCATTTATAAAAACTTCTTTCATCTAAGGATCTCAAAATGCTTTTGCACATATTTAATTAAGCTTCACAACATCCTGTGAGGTAAGTGTCAAGAGTGTTGTTATATCCATTTTTACACAGGTTTCTCCAAGAAAACAAGGTCAGTCTCTAACGCGACTGGTATTTGGTTCACATCACTCTTGCACAGGACGAAGCAACTAGCACAGCTGCAGGAATTAGGAGTGCTGATCTAGGTCACTTTGCATCTCCCACATAGCTCTTGCTGCTGCCACGCTGTGTGGACACACACGCTAAGCCACTGCAAACACAGTCAGAGCAACCTCAGCCCAGATTTACAGCCTGAGATGGCCCTTTCTTTCCCAGGAGCACTGCAGCAGCAGAAAAGTCTTGGGAAGAAAAAGAGATAAGCACCCAACATGTTGAAGAAGATGACAACCCATTATGCAAAGATCTGTTCTTTCTATGGTTTTCTCCCTTAACATTTAAGCCTCTCTTTGCAATCTGCACACAGCAAGGCATTTCTACTTTAGCCAAAGCCAAGCTGCAGGCAACGTGAAGTTACTCTTTACTAGTCACTCTCTTGCTCTAGAAGAGGCTGCACGCACTTCATTTCCAGCCCATACCAGCCTTATACCCAACCTTGTGGGCAATCAACAATTCTGAGATCTACTAAATCCTAGATTACCACTTGAATGATATTTAAAAGTGAGGATCAACCCAAGCAAAATGACTTAGAACTTGACGGGGCAGCAAGAGGAGACAGTTTTCAAAAGCTCATTTCTTTTTCAAACGTGTTGTTTAAATTGAACCTAGCTCTCTCTAAGCTCTGTTGATCACCATATTAGCCCTGAGGAAGATAGGTCTAAGTAAGTGCTTGCAAATTGAGTAAGTCCCAGGCCATACCTTCATGAGTTCTTTACCATCCTCATCAATTTATGTTTACATAAATGTGTACATTTGGCAATGACCAGATTAGCTATTTGGAAAGAACTCTGCCTGTGGATGCACTTGTTCCAAAATAAAAGCCACTTTGCTTTTTTAAGTTAAGTGGACTTAAAGGTAGAGAATGACTATTCTGAATAACATAAGAAAGAAAGCAATTTCATTCCTAAGGAGACCATTCTGCAGAAATATTCTGAAATAATGTCTAATTTCTTGTGTTAGCACTTTTTAAGGCACTGACATAGTCACAACAGTCAACAAAAACCAACTTTGTTTTCAGTCCATTGTTTTCCTGGAGAGGGTGTGACAATGCAAGGCAAGAGTCAGAGATTCTTTTCAGTTCCCCTGAGTCAATGCACAGGATTTATTGTGGTCCATGTCTCTCCTGTGAGGGAAGGAATGCCTGGCAACCAGAGGAGAAGGTCTGGCACAAGAACATACATCAATTCATTTTACATGACTCTGTCTACTTAACTTTCATCAGAAACAGGTGACAGTCACGTGTGAAGCCTGCATTTTCGATGAAGCTTTCTTATGCTTTTCCTCTCCTACAAACTTGTTCATGTCTGCTGCTGCACAGAAAAGAAAAATGTGGCATCAACCTGTAGCTTGGGAGAATACAAAGCCATGAGAATCCCAGCATCACGCCCACAGAGGGGTTTTTATTGCAGCTACTGGAAAGCTTTCAGTAACTTCAGATCAGTACTTTTGGAATATGTTTCTTTGTTTGGAAGGGGGGAGGTAAAAATTCTACTCGCATTATCTCATGTTGAAGAAACTGAGACTTCATGGGTACTACATTATCCTTTTTGGACCTCTATCACTCCCGAAGATACAAGATGAACTCTGCCTGCCCAGGCACCAGAGTCAGTGCCCCAGGGAATTTCTTCATATCTAAGGGATATGCAGGATGTGTACTCGCATGCCCTTGCTGCCTCTCAACTCCAGCTGTACATGCAGTTTTGCTTTAGGAACCTGTACCTCCAGTATTGCAATATCTTTTTCAGTCTCTGTCATCAAGAGTTTAAATACAGTTCAGATCAGTGTTAGTGGCCCAGCTCCAAATTAGGAGAATTGCTGCAATTCGTTATCTTGACAAATTAACTGGTCTGAGGCAATTCCTTTTTGAGAGAGATACAATTACCTAACTCTTGAACTCTAGCTTTCCTCCAGTGCTATGGTGTAGTTATGCACCTGCTCAAAAAGTGTGGATAGTATGACTAAAGGCTTTCCCACCTCTAAGTAAAATTTCTGCACTAGGAGCTGATCAAAAAAAAAGGCTGACTGAAGACCAAGGTGGTCTTGTTATATAGTGGAGGGACAGTGCTGGAAACTCAAGATCCTTGTCCCAAAATCACCATAGAAGGGCCCGGCAAGAGAGTTTTATATCAGAAAAACACACCACCAGTTGTCCCATCCTCTGTTTGGAGTCCAGCTTCCCAGTCCAGTGGAAGAAGGCAGCTTTCCTGCTCCCAATCCACCACGTAGAAAACAGTAGCCCATACAGACCCAGAGATTTTCTTTGGAAAAGGGGGAAGAAAATACAAGGTGTTTTCTACTTTCAACTTCTAGTTTCAATCCTTCAGTCCTTATATACCTGGTGAAAAATGGGTTTCCATCAGGTACAGTATTCCACTCCTGATGTGGACAGGAGCGGGTGCTGACACGCCCCATCCTTGCCCTGGTTTCCCTCACCTCCTGGACTGGACGACCAGCTCCTTCCTGCCTTTTCTACCAAGCAGTGAAAATACATCCACAGTTAGACATTGTTCTTCCAACCCAACGTGGGCAGATGCACTTCTCATCCACGTCCCTGTGGAAAGCAGCTCTTTCTGCCCCTCAGCCACAGCTCACCTGTGGGCATCATTTTTCCTTGTAAAAGAGCTCCCAGATGCTAAAAGATATCCCTTAACTATTCATTTGAACCATTGCCTTTTGGAAACTCTGAGATAAAGCTGTCCTGCAGAAGGTTTGTGTTTGCCTAGAGCCTCTTTGTATGGACTTGGTGGCTGGGAGTTTCCTTGGGCTTCTCTTTGAACTCCAAGCCTTCAGCATCCAAAACATTTAACCCTCAATTTCTTTTCTGCTTTATCAGTTTGGCCAGCTTCCAGCTGGCAGCATTCATTTGCAGGCTTCCATTCTGCATCCTGTGTTTGCAGATGCATTTCTCTTTCAATTAACCCCTTGAAATGGTTTTCTACTCCCCTGAGCCTACCTGCCTCTGGTCTGGCCAGCACTTCTCCCTGCTCTGGATGCCTGAGGGGCAGAAGCCAGGAGTGGAGGAGCTGGGTCCTTGAGCTGGAAGTGCCAAGCAGAGGGTGTGCCCCGTACACAGGCGTCACAGAGAGCAGCTGAAGGAACACGCAAGTTCGGCAGCGCCTGCTTTGCCCATTGTGGGTTGGGGCTTGCAATGCCAGAGGCACTTTTTGCCTGTGTGGAGTCTCTAGAGCATCACTTATGAATAATGAGATCTTCCCTGAATGCCTTGGCCAAGATGCTCTGGAGCACGCGCCCACATTTCCACACTGCAGCTTTCCCCCCAGACAATGGGAATGTCTCTGCAGCTTTTGCCTGGCTTTTCTTTGGAACAGCTATTTCTAGATAATCACTTAAAATAAAAAGAAAAAGGGGGGGGGGGAAAGGAAAATAAAGATCTTGTCTAAAGCATCACTTACCAAACAAAGAAAGTGCCTAGTCACCAGGAATGCCCTCCCTCCTGTGCCTGCTGTAATTACTGAGTAATAGCAGCCTTAGGTTGCTCATCTTGGCACTCCAGCTGGGTAACGTGCAACAGGGAGAGGGAGAACCACTCGCCCACTGTCAGGATTGCCAGGCAAACTTCACATAGATCGGGAAACCCGATAATATCTAGAGGTGCAGGATCTCTATTGCTGAGACACTAGTCAAGCCTTTGAAGTGAGAGAGCCTGGAATTGAAGCAAATCCTTGGTTATTCAGTCTCTTTCAGCTGGCGACTCACCATGGCTTGGTACTACCACATCTGGATCACCCTGTAAGACACACCTCTTTTTTTGTTTTTAATTAATTAATATTGGCACTGCTAGGGGAGTTCCTATGGAACCTGATTACTTAGGCTCCAGGGAGATATAAAATGAACTGTATAGTGGTTAGCTTAATTTTGTGTATGATTCTAGCTGAGCAAATGAGTAGTAAAGATTGAAATCTCAGCCAAAGCTAGTAAAGGCTTAGCATTTGCATTTGCAGAAAGTTTTAAAGCCAGTTTTCGTGGCGAGCTGCAGAAGACTGCTAAATGAAGTGTAACTATCTACACTACAAATTAAAAAAGAGTTGTTTATAAATGTTAGCTACTTCTTTAGTTTGAGCACATAATTTTTATATTAATTCTTACATTTCCTGGAACACCCACTGAAACAGTTTTGCTGCTGCTAATACCTCTGATATACCCCTAACATCCAACTAGCAAAATAATAACATGTTATGCTACTATTAAGGATTGATTTTATTAGTAGTGATGAAAGTGCCTTATCTTCTCTGGTATCAAATTGTTAAATTACAGCAGAAACAGGAGATACTCAGATTTAATGCACCTATTCCAGCTCTCTAAGCACTAACAGCTGTTCTCAATGAGTTTTAAAAGTACTATAAAACAGTATTTCGGCAATTTGTATTTGTCAAATGCAAACACATCAGCCTTGGAAATTAACAAAACAACACAAAAATAATCTAAAAATAAGAATCCATGGAAAACTAGCCCAGAAGAAGCAAAGAAGTTTAGAGTTACATGTTTCCGCACTCACAAACAAAGCTCTGTGGTTTCCCTGCAGGAATTTGTTGAAATGAAACAATTTTATCAGACTATGTTTATTTAGAAAGAGGTTTTCAGGAGAACAATTGTAGCTAGAAAAAAAGAGCTGACCAGAAGTCAATAATGGAAGTTTCCACTGATTTTGATACCAAAAGGATTTTACCCAGTGACTTTAGAAGTAGTTTCATATAGTTTGAGAAAACCTGGACTAGAGTCAAGGTAAAACAACTTGATAATGTGTGAAATCAGGCTTGTTCTCATGCCTCCCGCAGCAGTTACTTGCCTTAAAAAAATCCCCAAAACCTCACAAAATCATGAGAGCTTACTTTCAACAGGTAAAAATAAACACTTAAATTTAAAAAAAAAAAAGTTAATGCATAATAAGAGGAGATATGAACTTATTCACATAGAATTAGCTATTCAAGTAAATAAATAATTTATTTAAAATTCCTTTTAAAAAAGGGTGTGATTGTTATTAAACTCTACTGTTTTACAACACTCATTTTGCTTAACCATTTGCATTTTTCGAACCATTGATTTGTTTCTCTCGGAAAAATGCTACTGTTTACCTCTTTATTTTTGGTAAAACAGCAGTGTGTCTGAAGTCTGTGTGTGGTTCACTGGGAGTTCATTGGGATATATTTGCAAGTCCTGAAGCAAAAAACTGGTATTTTATCTTTAGAAGGAGTCACATTTTTTGAACTTATTGAATTTTTCAAAGATCAGCATGAAGAGTTCTGATTAAATGCTTGCTTCAGCGTTTTAAAGGCTTCTTGTGTCCCTGTTGCCTAAGGAGGTCGTACATGAGGATTGCTCTGTAAACATCAGATTGTACAGAATTGGCTCTGCATACCATGCCAGGCACACAAAGAAGAAGTCAAATGGCTTATCTCTCACTTATCAACTAGTTTATTTTTCATGCCCAAAAAAAGGCTGCTACAGGAGCAGCTGCTACTTTGTAAATAATTTAATGGCTTCTGTTAAGTAGAGCTGTCAATTTTGCCAACAGTATTAAAAGAAGATTTTCATTTTACCGTGGATTTGCACGTTTTAAAGTGCGTTTTTATCCCTGAAAGTCCAGCAAAGGATTCTGGAGAATGGAAACAGCTTCCGATTTGCAGTCACAGATTCAAAAGAGAGTAGGTACAGCTAAATAATGACAGATGTATGAGCAGGGAAGGTGTGATATCTCATCACCTGTGTATGTTGCTTGGAGAGCATCCTGCTCCTTAAAGCTTAGTAAAACTTTTAGTGGACTAGTAGGGAAACATATTTGGCTCTCTCAGACAGACAGTAGATGTAGCAATAGCAATTGCCAGCAAATTTTGAAAATGCAGAATGTGCACTGTATGGCTGCGTGTACAGAATATTATCCTAATGTTGATCGCGACAAAGAGGATTTTTGTGAAGATTTTTAGCGCAAAAAAATTCGTATTATTGCATCTGGTACATTAATTTAATGATGAAACAACAACATTAGCCTTGATACCAACTCTCAAGTTTTTAAAATTCAAATTCGTATCCCCAGATCCTAGCATGTTAAGCAAATGCTAAGTTAGAATTTAAAACAAGAGCTTATTGTGCAATAAGCCGAAGGAATGTCCCAGGATGCCTGAATACAAAATCTTAGGTGAAACTTGTGATGCCTCCAGTGCTAGCACAAAGTCAAGCCTCTATTAAGCACCAAATCATAGCCAGAGCCCTCATCTAGCTGTGAAGACCACCACCCTCTCCTGGCTCTATGGCATCGTTGCCAAAATCCTTCCCTTTTTAATTAAGTGTGGGATATGTTGCCTCCAGTTTGGGAAGGGCTGTGTTGTTTGAACAGTGTTCGTTGTGCATTTGTTTTTCCTGCTTTAGCATTTCTCACAGGGAACAGACTCCATGTCCCACAACGAAAATATTTATTTATTTACTCTGGAGCTCGTATCTGATGGTTTTGTGGCTTTGCACCACTCCTGGCACCTGATCCTATCTAATGTTCAACACTGCAGCTGTATACCCAGACTAGAATAGGTTCAATGCTCATAACTTGAGGTTCAGATATTATTTTAGATATGAAAAGAAATTTCTTTGCGCTCCTGTGGGTAAGAACCCCCCGTTCCTCCACTTTGGCTGCGACTGTGCTTCCATATGACGGACTACTCTGTTTTTCATGAGGTTCCTGTGGATCCAGTAAGCATTATTTTACAGAGTGTAGCTGTACTACATCCACAGCGCAAAACAGCCAAGTCACTGGCCATGGTGTAATTAATTGCTCACAGCATTCATATATTAGAAATATGCCACGTAAGGACTGTATACACCCAAATTGTAGCCCACTCGGTGTTAGGTACCACATGGAGCACATGCATGAGTTACACTGAAGTGATTCGTGTGAGAGGGCTGTGATTTACTCAGCTCTGGTTCTCAGCAGGTAGGAGAAAATACAAATTAACAGTATGATGGAAAGAGATCAAGACAAACTTGACCCAATTCGAATTTGTTTCTTTTATCAATACGCACTCCTCTATCAACATCTCTCAGGGTTTTATGTTCTGAAATGCCCCCACTCCTTGGAATTAGGTCAGCCTCAGGAGTGATGGCTTAGGAGAAGTCGAGGACATCATAAATCGATCGAAGTTTGTAACTTTAAGAGGGTAAGTTAGGTAGGCCTTAGATGTTACTGAATAGGTGGAAAAGGAAAAAAAAAATTAATTATACTACTTTGACTCGAACTGTACATCTGAGCTTTGATATTTAGAAAATTAAAAGGTTTAACATTTTGCTCCTTAAAAAGCTAAGGCTGACTGAAGAGGGAGGTGCCTCAGGACCAAAGACTTAGTTCCAGGTGGAAGCAGGGCAGTGAGAACTGTGTTCCCAAGCAGAGGCTGTCAAAGCTTGTCCCACAAGAGCTGCAGTGGATTTTGCCTAATTTTTTTTCACTATCAACAGGATTTTTGTTGAAGTCCTTCCCCAGAGTTCTTCATGCACATCAAAAGTGGTTTCTCCTAAACCTTTATGAGTTCTGCATATTGTTTCCTTCCTTCTTTTGGCTTCTCACTCCACAGGAAGAGGTCTCCAGAGAAACCTCTTTTACTTGTCCTGTAGTTGAGTTTCTTAGACATAAAGCATTGCTCATACACCTGTTTTCTCCTCTCCTTTTTTCCACTTTGGATTTTTTATTCAAGATGGAGGACAAATTGCACCACTGCCAGTTTAGCTCCTTTATTTATTGTAGCATGGCATGCATGCTTGGAGGTGAGTTGCCCCCAACACAGTTGGCTTTTTCAGCTATTCCCCACATTGCTCCACATGTGGGAAACAGCAGCACAGGCTGTGAGAATATCAGTTACCTGAGAAAGTCAAACTGATTGCCACACTTCACCCTCTTTCTCACCACAGACGCTAATAAATAACATTTAGGTATCATGAGGAGTGGAAATAGTCCACAGCAATCTTACACCATTGGATGTTTAGGACTGGGAGATTCAGAAACGCTTATGAGTAGATTTGCTCTCCTAAGCCAGTGAGTTTTCTGGGTCTCCAGACAAAAGCAGCATGGCAACACTCACAAGAGTGTTATATTCTTCCCCCTGCCCATGGTATTGCCATGGATATCACGCAGATTAGCTTATACAGCATCCAAGAAGGCAGAGAACAAGGGGAGAAAAACAGGATTAGAAAAGGGAAAAAATGCAAAAGGGTCTTATGATTTTGAGAAAAATCTTTTAAAGTCTTTATCTGTAACAGGATTTTTTTCCTTTATCCAAACTCTGCTAGCCTGCGGTTTGATTGATTTTTTTTTATTTATTTATTTTAAGTCTCACAGAAAGAATATGCAATTCCTCCTCTATATTTTTAAGTGGTTCAGGTATTTTCAAACAATCACTTTCCCCAAAGGGCTCAGACTGGAACTTTTGAATTGGAGGCCCCTGATTTGCCTACTGGACTTCAGGTCTTGGTTGTGAACTAAAATATTTTAAAACAAAGCTGAAGGAAGTCTTTATTTCTAAAGGAAGGAGTTACACATACCCTTCTGGATGTCCAGTCCAGTTGATAAGATTTTGATCCATATGGCAACAAGGAAATACGCACCTGCAGCAGCCTTTGGCAGCCAACTGTACCTTCTGTAGTTGACAATTTAGAGAAAGCATTTCCTCCTTGCTGACTACAGCCAATACACACTCACTCCCTGCCTTTCAAACTCTCGGATATCGTTACTGTTGATGGTAATTAGCTACTCAGCCTCCTTTTCAAGGAGAAAAGTCAAGGGTGAGGCTGTGTAAGCATATGGTTTTCCATTCAATTTGATCCTTTACAAGAGAGGACACCCTTGTCCTTATTGACATCTAAGGCAACCAGTTGGCAACCTGGTTGGTACTTTGAACTTAAGTGTGACACCATGTCTTGGTTCATCTTAACAGAACTTCTGGGGCAGTCAGACGATGAAGACCCATCTTGTGAAACTTTTGATCAATCTTCAGAGCAGGGAGGAGGGTCCAAGCCACCTGCTCCGGGCCCTGCCATCAGACCACCAGCACAGAGCTGTTCCCACAGGTGAGTGGTGCAGAGAAGGGCACATGGGCAACATCAAAGATATTTCATAAGGCAAAGGAAAATCCTGCATTTCCACAACAGAAAATGAAAGGGTGGGGGGTGGGGGAGGGAAACAATTAACTAAAATAGTTTTGAAATGTATGTTTGATATTCTGAGCTTTCCTGACAAGTGCAGCTGTTGTCAGCACCACGACTGTAAACACAATGAAACATTAAGACAGTAAGCAGTAACTTAAGAAAAACCTGGAAGCCCGAAGGACATGGCATGGACACAAAGAAATATCCAGAAACATAGACAGCATTTAACACATGCTAGCACAACCATTGTCAAATTAAATCATTTGGGCAAACGCAGCCTTCCTTGTTGAATGTGGAGTAAAGAGAAATACAGCAATGGAAATGCAGCAAATAATGGTAACAGGTGGTAAACAGAATTTTTAAAAACCTGACATGGTCTTTACAGATTTCTGTAAGCACGTCACTAGCCTGTGATCGAAATCCCTGGGATGATCTTTTGAGAATGCCCTTCTTCTGAAGTTTATTAAAACTTTGAACTTACCTATTATGAGAGAAACAACAGTTCTGATGACTGGGGGTTTTTTTCAATGCTTTTGTTGCTAGTGAACCTGCACACTCCCTTACAAGGCATGAGAAATTAGAATGAAATAGCTCTTCTGCAAAGATTCAAAAAGCATTTATTTCTCTTATTTTTCTTCATGCATTCTTGACAGAAAAGAAAAAACAATTTTTTTTCCAGTGATTATATAGAAGTATAGTATATAGACTAATTTTTATTTTCTATGCCTACTGTACGCAGGAATGTTTTTAGTGAATCTAGTGGGAGAACAACACTGGACTTCCACACTGAATTCATCCTAACCATTTGTCCATAACTGTGCTGAACACTCTTGATGTAGGCAAAACACACATTTTGTTCTCTTTCTGAAAATCTGTGTGTTACCTCGTCTTCTGTCGTAGGGAAACACATGGGGAGATTGAGCTTTTTCAGTATTAAATGTTATGCCCATTTTACCAGCTGCTTAGCACTAGTGAAGTATTTCTTTTGTACATAGCTTACAACTTAGGATACAGGATGACAGTCTAAAGCTTTCAGAGCTATCTCATGGGTTTGGAGGATGAGCCTGCCTTTAAAAATACAGTGCACAATTATTCCATCTTAACTTTTGGGATGAAGACATCACCTAATTGATATGGGCAAATAATAAAGACAGTCTCCATGATGGAGACTACACTGACTCTGCCAGACTTTCCAAGTGCTCCAATAAAAGGAGCTCCTTTATCAGCGCAGTAGAGCAGAGACTAATCCCAACATGCCTCTGATCCCAAGGTACAAACACGCTATCCTCCCTTCAGCTCACCTTTTCCCTTTTGGAGGTTGCTATGACTCATGCGTCTCTGGCAGTCCCACATCTGCCTTTGTCAAGCATCTTGGGAGAGAGATTGCAGAGTTCAACTTTACTCCCACTCCTGGGCTCCCCGGCTTGACCACGTTGGCCTGCACCTACCCGGCTGGGTCACTGTAAGTTGCTGAGCCTCATGAGTGGCTCCTTGCAATTGCCAGAGCTGCACAAACTGCTGGGATTTCCCAAGGCTTTTGGTTGCTTCTTGTCAGATTGCGAAGGATAAAGCAGGCTCCCACCCATGCCACCATGCCTGTGGATACCTGGTGGTGCAGCTGACCTCCCACGGGAGAGGCTAGAGTTTTTGGTGGCCACTTGCAGAGCTGTGGAAGAAAATTTCTCACAGTTCCTCTGGCTGGCCACAGCTGCCTGAAGCCTGCCAACACGAATTTAGGTTTTAAAGGCACTCCCTGTGACAACATCAACCAGCTGGGAAGGTCATCTGCTGAGACACAGGTGACTCCAGCAACTTCTTCCCTGTGCTTAAGAAAAGCCACAGAGGGTTACAAGCGCTGTGGCTTGGTTTGCCTCCAGTTTCAGAGAGTTTGTTTTCTATAATGTGTCTGCTGCCAAGTCTGCATCAGACTTCATGTGAAGAAATCTGTATGAAGAAAGGAAGTTTTGAGTGTTAGGAGCCTGCATAAATCTGTTCTCTGTTCCGCAGTCGTTGCTATGATTCATCTCTCTGTCCAAGATACTCCAGCATTACTAGAGATCTCCAGTTTTGTAAAAGGCTTCTTCTGGGTAGCGGTGGTTCCCCAAATTCCTGTAAGACATCACAACAGGACTTTGCAGTTTTTCAGCAAGAGTACTCAATCACTGCTCTTTCTTCTCTCAGAATCTTTTGTTGTCTGCCTTGGTTTTACATCTTTGTACCAGCTAGTCACACCAAACCTCTGGAGTTACTACATTACTGCATTTCTAGCACTACCACTCCTGTCATACCCAGATACTGTCCCAAATCTGCATTTCACTCAAGTTTCTGGAAGTTCATCTCCAGCACATACTCGGACTTCGTTCTTTCATGTCAGCTTTGACAGAATCTTTGTTTTGGGAGAGCTGGGGCATATCTCGTAACTTTTACACCTAGGCAGAAGTCCTGGGCAAGGGCCCTGTGAAGACTAGCAGAAGACATTTATGTTCCGCTTGCTTAATAAACCTGGTTATTGATGCCCTTCAGGGAGCCTGACATCTACATATGCGTAACTGGAGCCCAGTTTTCAAGCTGCATGATTAAAAAAAATCACTTCAATTAACTCTTCACATCATCATCTCCTTGGCCTAACCAGGAAAGCCATAGTCTGGGATGGAGACAGGGACAGAAAAGGGACAGAAAAGGCTGGAAACAAAATAATCATTCATAAAACAATCTCAAGGGTTTATTTCTTTGAGAACTTGTTCTTGATTTAACTCCATGGTATTTTATGAAAGTAGAAATACTCTTCCTGCTAGTGGAGAGGTGTAGTCAACTTTTTGAACCATACACACATATACAAAGTTATGAGCAGTAAAGATTTCAGGTCAACACTCCAGAGAGCAGCATTTCATTTGCTGTGTGATTTCTTTCACTCTAACATGAACAGGACAGTTAAATACCACCAACAATGCACAGTCCAGTGAATAATTTTACAAGACAAAGATCTCATCTCTGTCTTACATTTGCCATTGGCCATTGGCATTTTCTCCTTCCGAGTGTCAGTGATGCTACAGCCCAGCAGTTCTTGCCCTCCCATTATTCTTGTTATCTGTTTATGAAAACAATTTGATCATTATAACCCTGTAGCAAAAGCCTGTAATTGAGGAAAATATTTCGTGGGCTGTTGTTCAGAGGACCAAGGTAGCATGCTGATTCTTTCAGCAGCAAAAAGGAACTGATCCACTGCCTGTGGGACAGCTTGTTTCTGGATGAGTCAACTAGTGAGTGCCTGTGACCATGTTTGGCACGTAAGAGTCAGCACAGAGCTATGGCTGCACTCACTCCTCTGCTGTTGGCCTTGGCAGCTGCACTGTGTGTTACCACCCCATCAGTGTGTCATTCTGTTGCCTTACCATAATGCATTGTGGGTTTAAATACCTTGCAGTTGTTGGCAGTGTCAGGATGTGTGTGAAGATGTGCTGGAAGTTTTTTTAGCTTATTATCTATCTACCTTGCCCCCATCTCCCAAACCAGAACTATTTTAATTAGGCTATCTATTATTTTAATACAAGTGATTAGGATAGAAGGTAAAAGTGTATATCATCACTGTGATTTTCATCATAAAACTTTCTTGTGCTTAGGTACTTAAAAATATACGTATTTCTACTTCTCTATAAGGTTTTTACTTAAGCTCGGATGCATGTTTGTATATTTTGAATCTGTAGCATCACTGATAGAACCTCAGGAAGTGTTGAGTGTCTTTCATATATGCATATGTTGGTTAGAAAATCACCGTGGAGAGAGAGAATTAGAGTTATCCCACAACATCCCCTTTTGTGTATCACATAAAAATGACACTAAATGGATTTCTTACTCTTACTTCACTGTTTCATGCAATTAAAATAAGCATTCATCACAGTTATGGCATTCCTGTTTGTTCTTCCACCATCAATTATCTTTTTCGAAAGCCCCTTTGACCAGGAAGCAAACCTAGTCTTAAAATAGCAGGAATGTAGGCTGAGAAATACGGTCTGCCAGGTCCAGGTGTAATCCTACAAGCTGCTCTATCTGCCCTGACAATTTTCAGTTCCAAAGCAACTCTGTTAAGAGGCACGATGCAGGGATGTGGTGTAGGAAATTCATGTCAGAAGTGGGATTCAGCAGCTCAGCAGTGCTATTCCTGCCCAGTTGCTGCAGCCTTCCTTCTCATTCTCTGCCACTGCTCAGCCCAGGAGCTTCATGTGCGTCGAGAACACAACAGCAGGCAGATATATATGGCTTTGTGTGAGGTTGCATTCACAATTTCTACATCTATAAAACTGAGATAATATGTTACCAAATTCAAAGGGGCACATTAATTAGTCAGTGTGAGTACAGCACCTTGAAAGTGCAAAATTAACTCTTCTTAGCCCACAAGTACTCGAGATACATCGAGGTGTGCTCTAGGGCCTCTTAATTCCAGACAAAGGTCCTCTTGATGAAATTAGATTGCTAATATATTAACGCATTAGCACACTTGAAGAAAGAAAAGTTGGAAAAAGCAATTTGGCTTCATCACATGAACAGCGTGTATACTTAATGGAAATTTTTCCAGCATTCACAAAACAAAGAAAAATCAATAAAATGTCTGCCAACTGTTCCACTGAAAACATTTTATAATCTATAGCACCGAGAATCCCAAGCCAAGATAAACCAGCGTTGCTGACAGAAAATAATGACAATTATTTTACATTGATTCAACTTGGCCCAGCCCAGACTGACCTTGTTTATTCATCTCAGTCTATTAATTCATATTAACTTGGCATCAAAATGGAACATGTGGCATGTGAGCTGAAGACCCATTTCTCTATCTTAGATAAATGTAGTGCATTGAGTACTTCCAGTGCCTTGAGCTCTTAGGTAGATTTATATGCATTAGACAGAACTGGTTAAGTTCCTTTTATCCCTGCTGGGCTTTTCATGTCTGTTGACTGTAAAACTAGAAGCTCAGTAGAGGTAACATCTTCTTCTAAGCCTTCGGATATACATGAAATCCTCCCAGTACTGGTCAGTTTTAAAGACACATCCAAAGAGGATGGAGGGGTTTAAGCTCTTTTAAAATATAAAAATAGAAGGGTTATGGCAATTTGGCAGCCAAAAAAGCAATTTGCGGGTCTCGGCAGAATCCGAGGCCGTGTGTAAGAAAGCTGATCAAGACACTGTGGAGGAGATAATGGAGTTGAAGAGTAGAAGAATCCCCCTGCTTTTGCAAGCAGCATAATCTGGTCTCCAATGAAGTTTCTTAGTTTCTTTTACTGAACCAATAAAGCTTAGTGTGATGGGAGAGTTGCATTACCGCAGCTTAAAAATGTCTCGAGGAAGCTGATGAGGAGAGTTGTTTTTAGTTGCTTTACATATGCCCAGCTGCTCTCATAGCTGATGCCCGACTGGTAGTGTGAAGACAAAGGCACGGGGAAAATCTGAGCTTTTCCTTTAATTATTTATGTTCTCATCAGTAATAAAGGGCTTCTTATGCCTGAAATGTATTATTTGTATTATCAAAGCTGAGCCAGATTTCACACTATGGCAGTTAAGAAATTGAGTGCTGCACAAAAGTGTTCACATTTTTGTTCTCACACCTACACTGCTGTCATATTTGAAAGCCACCCTTGGGTAAAACACTACTTGAGTACATGACTACATCCACAGAGGAGGAAAAGCCACCGAAACGAGGAGAATCCTCCCAAAGGATTTCCCAGATGGCCTGGTGTTGGATGTTTAGTTTATTTTCTCTATTCAACTCATTCTTGGTGAAGGCAATGCTCCCTTGTACTTCACAGAGCACTTGGCAGTTTGTGTATGGCAGGACAAGCAGCGAGCCAGCCAGCCAAGGTGACACAACATGGCCTCCAAATTTCCAGTTACACTGCAATGGGAATGCATTGCCTTTCCACATGCCTGTGTAAGCAGAGATTAATGATGAGTGAAGAAACTAAGACTAGCAAAACCAAAAAAAAACAAAACAAAAAAGAAAATAAATTCCATCTCCATTTTCCATAACACAGAGTTGGTGCTTTCTTCCCTGCAGCTCCTTCACAGCTTGGATTTCAGTGATGGAATGGTGAGGGGACAGGATTTAACTGTAAAAATTGCAGAAAATCAGTGCTGACTTTTTGGTCTGACATCCTCCCATCCTGGCATTCACCCAGCTTCCTCCAGGCAGGGCTGCCAACAGTGCCTGGTGCCTGCTATGTGCAGTGCACATCCCCAGCCTGTCTTGCTTAACAAAACTGTAATTGCTTCAAAAAACACCAGCTTTACACCTCACCTCTGAATGACAGGACAGTGCTGGAGTGACTGCATGGCCAAGTGAGTGATCATAGTGATGCTCAGTCAACAAACCTACTGGCATGTGATAGAAAGGGCTACAGTTTGTAGCCAGGAAATTACATGGGCTGCTGTATACTTAAAAAGATAGAAAACAAACAAAACAGCTTTGCTCTGCTATGCAGTATCTCCCCAACTCTGCAGTCATTGCTCCCTCCCCTTCTGTGACTTCTGTTTTGTTTTCAAAGACCCACCAGCTGCAGACAGGCAGAGGACACTGAGCATGGAGCGGATGGCCACACCACCTCCCTGATCACGAAACCCTTTCCCAGCAGCCAGGAAGGTAAGTGAACAAGTCTCTTTCAAATATGCACAAGGGTTTAAAGCTAAAAATAATGGTGATTAATATCTTGAAAATTTATTTGGATCTTGGAGAAAAAATAAGTCAGCGGCATTGCAGCATGAGCTTGGTTTGTGTGTTCCTAGCAGGGAGAGAGGCATGAGGACTCAGCTGCCAGCTCATGGAAGGTAGAATAAGTCAACCGATCATATGAATCTCCTTATCTTGCAGTGGTTATTCATGGTTTAAACAAAAACAGGCAGGGTTTGTTACTTTCAGCCATTGTTGCTCTGTTACTGGGTGTGCAATAGCAGCAGCAGAGCCTCACTGCTTGCATGGCTTGTGAAGCAGCAGCATGCACTACTCCTGCAGGGCTTCTGGAGTAAAGGAAGGTGGCTGCCTTGCTTCAGCAGTGTCTGGTGTCTCCATCGCAGCAGAGTCACGGTAGTGCAGCAGTGTAGTAGAGGAGCAGCCCAGCACGAGAAAGTCATGGTTAAAGAGTTGTCCTGTGAAGTCAGCCATGCAGGGGTAGGTGAGAGTGTTTGCACAAGGGGTGAGACGGGGACTTTTATCTTCTGCCTTGTCCGGGTGTCCTGTCACTCTGCTGACAGGAGTGTAGGAACAGAGCCAGTCTCCAGGCATTCTGACAGAGTTAGTCGAGGTGTAACTGCAGTTCCTATAGCCACAACTGAAACAGATCACTTCAAACGAGCCAGCTATGGGTGCACTTCCACCTTACACTGAAGCTGAACCAGCAGCTTGCCACCACCGAAATGGGAAGGTCCTGCTGCCCCCTCACCACCTTCTTCCACCCGCATTCATGGGAGCTGACAGCGTAGTAACCCAACCCAAAAAAATTGCTTGTTTTCTTTCCCGTGGGCTTTTGTCCATTCCATGAGCTAAACTGCCTTGCGTGGGGATTAGAAGACACCACAGACAGCACCAAGCGAAGGGCAGAAGGACATTGCCTGCAGCAGGACTTCTTTTTGATGTTGGCAGCTGTTAATTCAGCTCAAGCTGTAACATGAAGCCTCATCCTCAAGCACCTCCTGCAGCAACCTGGCAGCACACAGACTGAAAAACCCTCCCGAGACAGAAGGAGAGCACTCAGGCAGGCAGCCCATACCCCACCAGCCCAGAGCTACCCCAGAACAGGCTGATAGGTGTGCTGCAGACACGACTGTCGCAGCGTGTGCATCCCAGTCCTGCAGCAGCTCTCGTCTGAGTTGGGACGATGTGGGATCCCCAGTCCATTGCTTGCCTTGCATCTCCACACCGCCTTATCCACAAAAACCATGGTTGCTTTAACTTGTTGTATTGTTTGAGGGAATATATATATGCTGCGTGTATAGACTTGTATAAGCAATATATTAAATATTTTAATTCATCCATTGAATAACATGATATAAAATAGCTTTGTTTTATTGAAAAACTGAAAGTTACTTAATATCATACCTTTGTTTGTTTCAGTTTTTCAGTGAGTTAAGTGGAATGTAAATAACACAGTGTGTTTTCTCTTTTTTTTTTTTTTCAAGGAAATATGAGAGCCATTCCTTCGGAGCAGGTGACCCATTTCTGATTTATTTTTTTATTTCTGCCTATTATTATTTACTCTATTTTGAAGCTTCCTGAAACTCCCCAAGCCTGTCCCTGCAAGCTGTCTGCCTGCAGGGCTCTCACTGAAATTGGTAGAAATGGTCCTATACTGCTCTGCTAGAGCAGGGCTTCACCTACTGCTTTGTATTGAGCGCAGAACATAAAAGTCTTGTCCTCCATCCATGTTTATCTTACATGAACTAGCCGGTGCTCGTATTGGCACTTTCAAGACCTCAGTAAAGAGGAGTGAAATACTGCCCTATGATTTCATGATAACTTTGATCTGATTTAACTGCAAGGTGCTGCCAAAAAAGGTGGTCCATCCCTTCCCCCACTGCCAGCCTCCAGTCCTGTGTCCTCCTCCCTCTCCTGCACTGGCTCACATCCTTCCAGCCTGCAAGAAGCTCAGTGGGGCAGGAGAGGAGGAGACCTCCATGTGGGCAGGGAGACCCTACACTGTTCCCCAGATCCTTCTGTTACAGTTGTCTCCTGTGAGAACATTCCCTCCCGGCCTGGTTTGGTATCCCAGGAGGTTGGGTGTTGGTGGGGGTGCATATAGACCACATATATAGAGAGCCTGTCTCCAGAGCTGATGAGTTGGCAGCACCAACACACTCCTTCAGTTCTACTTTAAGAGAAGAAAGTAAAATAAAATTATGAAATAAAGTATAATAAATAATAAAATAAATTTCACGACACCGTGGATAGAGGCACAAGAGTGCCTGTGTTTTAGCTTCCTCCCAATTACAATTCTTGTTTAAGCTTCTATTTTTGAGGCCAAGGTATTCAGTGTTTGGCCTCAGTGCAAACAGATCATTAAAAAAAAAGAAAAAAAAAAAGAAAGGAAACACTTCAACCTCCCAGCAGAGCAGGATGGCACTTATTTATTTCTTTCATTACAAAATCAGCCTGTGCCAAGTAAAATTGTGTTCTAAGAGCTGTTCTACCAGTCCTGGAGCACTGAAGAAGAACACACACCGGCCCCACCTCTGCAGCCTCCTGCAGGCCCTTGCACATTTTCACTGGGTGGAGGATGGGGAAAGGCTGGGGACCGGGTGCCAGAGTTCACCACATTGGAGTCACACCACTGGGAAATTCTCATACTCAAAGAATGTCCCAGTTGGCCTTTGGGTGATTTCGGTGGCCTCAGGATACAGAGTAAAGTGAAATAAAGCAGCAGTGATGGTCTGGAGGCATTGGTGGGATCTCTGGGTTTGCAGTTGGGTTAGCCAGCAGTTAACTGCTCCTTCCCTGAGCTGTGCTCCTTGTCTTCATGTCAGGGGTTGAACTAATAAACTGAGAAGTTAACTTAAAAGCTCTGGACTCTTAACAATAAAATCCATGAGCCCAAATGTACAGGCTGTATAACAAGAGTGATACATAGAAGAAAGCTTTGCCATCACATCATTAAGGATTTATCCAAGGGAGTGATTAAAGCATTCTTTGGTTCCAAAAAGTTATGCAGTTGAGTGGTCACCATTACTAAAATCTGATGTGGTCAAAGTGTGACCTCTGTGATGTGGTCAGAATTGTCTGGATTTCAGCACACATCACAGAGCTGCTTGTGCACAGGGAAATGGGGCACTTCCATCTGAGCTGCTATGGACCAAGGGAAAGCAGCAGCCCTTCACCTGGACGCCACCACCAGCCTGCTGCATCAGCACATCAATGGACAGCCTGTTCTCAAGGTCCCACTTTCACCCTCCTGCTTCCCTGGGCTGGCATCCCCCTGCCACCACTTCCCTCATGTTGCTTCAGAGGGAGCTCACACAATACTGGGCTTGGTGCCACCCAAGGGGAGCACACCCAAAACCCGGCCCTTCTTGCACAGGCAACTCTGCAGGAAGATCCCTGCAGCTGCGAGACAGAGGATTTGCTTTGCCCTCTTTTGCCAATTTGTTGGTGAAAGTCTGGGGCCAGAAGTGACCCACTGCTGGTGCAAATGGCCACAGAGGCCTCAGTGGGGATCTATCTGCTACGGGCCCTATCCTTTGTAGGGGCACCATAGCACGTGTCTTCCTCACTCGCTGCTCTCTCAGCTATGAGGAAGCTTCTCCTCCCTGAAACTCTAAAGATCATGCAACAAACTGTTCCCAGTGACCTGCCAGAGCAGCTGGCTGTCACACAGCCAAGCAGTGCTCAAGCTGTTGAACAAGATTTGTTTCTGGAGGAAAGCATTAGCCTTACAGCATGAGAGAAGCGGCTCAGAGGCAAGACCGTGCTGCCACAGGGGCCACCTGTGTCCCTCCAGCAGTGCCGGTGGCTTTGCACAAGCACAGGTGACATGTCCTGCCTGCAGCCCCCTGGTGTGAGGGTGATGATGGGTGAGTGCTGTGGTGGTCTCAGATCACAGGTAGGATGAAAGCAAAACAGCTTTGCTGCACTGGTTTGGGACCAGCGCTGGCCAGAGGATCCTGTCACTGAGGACAAAGGTGGGGACAGCGTAAGTAGATGCCAGAGGAGTGAGGATAAGCTGCAGCTTTTCTTGCCCTGAGCATGGCTTGCTTGGGTACGGCTCCTCAGGGCTTGAAGCAAATGAGAAGTGAGCATCTCATCCACAATATTTGGAGTGGTCAGGATTTGGTGTTCATGTTCAGCCCTGTCTTCCAGGAAAGGCTGGAGATGAGATTAGGGTAACCTGGAGGACCATCCTGCTTGAGACCCAGCCTAGTCTTGCTGCTCTGAGCAGGCTGATCACAGAGGCCCCTCATCATCTGTGTTCTTCTGGGATTTGATCATCTTGAGCCAGCTGTGTAGGTTAGTTCAAAGAGTCTCCATTTAGCAGCACCCAGACTTAGTTAAGCAAAACCAAGGCTCCAGACACCCTCGTCACCTGCCTTGGTGAAAACAACACTCTTTGGAAAACATTTATATCAACTGCTCTTATTTTTCTGGACCAGAGACTGATCTTATATATGGCAATTTAAGATGCTGAAGTC
Organism: Cephalopterus ornatus; assembly: GCA_013396775.1. NCBI lineage: Eukaryota > Metazoa > Chordata > Aves > Passeriformes > Cotingidae > Cephalopterus > Cephalopterus ornatus. The sequence continues at coordinate 506,400 of VZRE01007705.1, read as the reverse complement.
AATGGTGTTTTATGACTACCAAATGGTTGTTTTAATATATTACCACTCAGATGAATATCTGTCAGCCAGAATGGTTTTACATGATGGCATTTGAGGGAAACAAGGGCATTTCCAGTGAAAAGTAGTACTTATGGATCCTAGCATCAGGCATTTTCTTCCACAGAGTCATTCCTGCAGCCTGGAATTGGGCAATCTGAAAAGAACAGGTGTTTAAAATAATTTCCCATGGCTCCTTCATTTATTCCTCTCTTTCCCACTCTTGTCCTTTCCCTCTTTCATCGTGCCCTTGCGAATAATCCCCAGGAGAAAAAGCGTAGCCTCCTGGGAGCAACACAGCAGCGCGGGGGAGAGGTTTCTCTGTATTTCCCACTACAGGAGAGTAAAAGGATCCTCCATTCTGCCTCAGACCTGTGGAGACAGAGCAAACCACAGCCTCCATCCTGCTATCCCTGCAGGTCTGAGATGACTTAGTGGCTTTTCAATTACAGGGTGTGCCTTCCCCTACCACTCCTCCCTTCGCCTGCCAGAGCGGGACCACATCATTACCATGCAAAGCCCCACGATCTGAACTCTCCAGGGCACAAGTAGATGCTCTCCTGTCAGGATATTCATGTTTTCCTTCTCTAGATGACTAGCGGCTCATCACCATAGGGAGCAGCACTGCAGTGCTGGCTTCCCCTGCTCCTGGACACCCATCTCCCTGCACTATGAAAATCAACTCTCATCAAATTATTACAGTGTCTTTCATTGCCGGGGTGCTGCATCGGAAGAGATGCAGATATCAGAAGAGGCTTCCAGTCATTACCACTCTTCAGCCTTTGATTAACATTAAGTACCTCTACAAGCTTGATGCCACATCACAGACGTCCCACACGACACGGCTAAGTCTTCTTTCGTGTGACCAGAGAGGTTTGCAAATAGGATTTTTTGGAAAGTATTTTTTTTCAAAAGCAAGTAGGTAGATGTGCAGAGCTGGGTTCTTGTTCACCTCTCCCCAGACAGAAGAACAAATCACAAACCCCAGGTCAACTATCTTCCTGATGCACTCAGGACCCTGAGCCTTGAAATACAGTGACCTACTCAAACAGCCTTGAACTCTATATGGTCAAACAGGATGTGGGTTTTTTCCTAGCTTGCATTCACCTTCCCTCCTATTCTCTTGGTGCCCAATGCAACCACCAGCAGCAACTTCTCTGCATCAGGCCCTGACACAGCTCTAGGGGCAAAAGAGCCACCCCTTCCTCACGTTCAGTCACTGATGTTCCTCAGGGCTTTACTGAAAAAAAGGAAAAAAATAAGTCATGTTTTTTTGAAGCTTCCAACAAGTGTCATTCAGAGAGCAAGGAGAGTCCACAGAAAGCTTGAAGCCACCCAAAACCCAAGGCACGTACACACAGCCCCAGGACTTAGAGGAGGAAGACTGCTACCAAGTAAGGCACCTCAAAACCTCCTTGAAGAGCTAAGAAGTCTCAGTGGTGAAGCAGTGCTTCAAGTTTCCACACTGGAATAACCTGGTGGGGTCTGAGATGCAAGCACTGATTTGGACAAGACACTGAGGACACTTCCTTGTCATCTTCAAATTACCTCCGAGAATTACCAAGGGGGTCGTATTGTGGCCAGGCCACGTCTCACCATCTCTCTGCAAAGGAAGAGCCAAGCAATGGGCTGGAAACTCAATGTCCGTACAGTGCTTACTTGGAGCCGTTGCACTTTTACTGCTCCCTCCATGATGAGGTAGGGAGGTTGTAGCAGGGAATGCTGTTTTGGAGCAAGATCTCTTATCTCTGTGGTGAAATGCACGTGCCATGAGATGGAGCTGCTGCTCTGGTAGAGGTTCCTTATGAAGCTTCAAGAGTTAAAGGAATTTTTTTTTCATCTTTCCTGGAGTCAAAGGGCCAGGGAATCACTCACATGAGTCCTGTCTGCCCTCACCTGTGCAGCCTGACACAGCCCTGGCAGCCACCTTCTGGGGCCAAGCCCACCTGCTCTTCCCACGCCAACTGGCATGTTTTGCCCTCCGAGACAGGACAAACACACGTTTCCCTTTGTTTCCAGCTCCACACCTAGTTTTCTTCTTTGCATCATGAAGGGCTGGCTACTCATCTGTAATTCAAAAGAAAGCAATGACTCACTAGACTACATCGCTTTCCAAGGCAAAGTATTTCATGCATTTCGCAGGCACGCTAGCCCGTGTTATGAAATAACCTCTATTTGTGGCACACGTTCTCCCCATCATCATGTCCTTTGCAAAACCAGAGGGCTGGGGTTTCCACCCTGAGTGCAGGATAGGGATTTGTGCTTAAATCACATATTTGCATTGTATGAGGAATGCAAAATATCATCCCCATGTAACTGAAAAACCTGGCTGGCTACCCACTAGCATTAGCCCAGCCTTGTGCTGTTTGCAGTGTATTTTAATTAAAAGGTTGTTACCTTAAAAATCTAAAGTTTCACTTTCACCAGTAAGCTTCCAGGTGCCAGATAAGGGGTCTCAAAGGCAGGTGGAGGCTCAGCTCCCAGCCTTTCACATCCCAGGGGACACCGAGAGCAGTCACTGGAGCTGCAGTGCCTGTTTTTTCCAGGAACAGCAAGGGTGGGGGGTTTGTGAAGGGGCTTAAAAAAATGTGAGAAGTGCCTTACTTTGAACCACAAGGCAATCTCTCCTGCTTTAGGGCTGCATCCTTTATTCCCAGGCAAAAATGGGACAGTGTCTGCAATTGTCTCATCTCCCTGGGTTGGGATGGTGTTTCCAATACCTGTGTGTCTGTCCCTCATTGCCTGTCCTTGCAGCCTGCCTGATCCTGCCTGTAATTTCCCCCACAGGAGACTGGAGACAGTGGGTCTCTCCAAATCGTGCACTTTGGTCTGGTGTGACTGAGCTCCCAAAGCAAAGAAGACGAAATGTCTCAGATGGTGAAGTTCATGGGAAGTCCTTCAGCGAAGTTCCAGCCATTCCTGGAGCTGACCACTAGCAGATGACAAGACAACAGGCTTAGAAAATATCCTGCCCTTAACACCTCCAAATTATTTCTAAGTTCACATGAACGTGTCCATGCACAAAGTGCCTCGTGTGTGTTTGTGGAGGACAACTTGGTGACATTTTCATCATGTCATTCAAAGACATCCAAAAAGGGAGTAATTGCAGATGCCCATTTACTGTACAAACTCAATGCTGAAAAATTTTGCGGGGGCTTTCTTGGATGAATCCATAAGCTTTTCAGGAGGAAGTCTGTAATTCTCTATGCATTATATGTTTTTACAATCTTCACTTGGAAGCAGATTTGAATTTCCACTTAAGGCTCTGAAAACCGTCCTATTGAGATACCAGAAGATAAGATCTTCACTCAGGATACCTCTGTGAAAGAGCAGCCTTTCACAGTCGGCAGCATTTTTCAAAGAATGCTCTCCATTTTCATATCTAGATATATCATCTTAGTTGAATAACCATTATTTTGCCTTGAAAAAAAGATGTGGAGCCTCTTAAACATCATTCCATTGGAGTCCAGATTTTAATCTGCCTCCTCTAACCACAAAGAAAAAATGCGCTGAGAAGGTAACGTAACCTGTTCCAGCCCTCTATTTTTTCCTGGCAGTGAAGAGAGGGATGAGCATCATCGCGGGTCTGTCTTCCCACCATTTGATCGAGTGCAGAGTATATGGACACAGATTTTTTGTACTCAACCATAGGCACATGTGTGGATTAAGATTGAGCTTTTTGGGGAGCATTGGGTGGTTGCAACCTATAGCCAGGGGGCTTCTTCAAATTGGTTTTATATGGTGAACAAATCTGTATGATGGACTGAAAATAAAAACCAAATCAAAAAAAAGAAATCCACAAGCCATTAGAAATATTTTATTTACCAGAAGTCTATATTTACCCAAATAAAATACTTGGGCTTGCTGTCACCAGCCATTTACCCCTATGGGTCAAAATTCTGCTGCCTGATGGGTGATTTTGGTTGCACCATTTCAGCACTTCATCCCAGTCAGCACCTTTCCATGACTATATTCAGAGGGTTCAAAGACATTTTGGTTTGTGGTTTGAAGGGAGCAAAGGGGCTGCAATCCATAGGGTTCTGTACACCCAACAGAGAAAAATAAATAAGGAGAGCTTTGAAACAGAGCAGGCTGCTGCATCACCTCCCCACACAGAGCCATGACAGCAATGGCCATGCTTTGCCCGGCACTTGTGGAAGAAGGTGCCTTTAATGTCCCATAAATTTAATTTCTGAAGGACACACGGCGCTGTGATGGACCATGATGATGGGGGGCTTGTTCTGCGTAAGAGGCTACGACACATTGCCTTGCCGTACAGCTATTTTGCTGAATTGCAGCCATATTTCTGTCAGTACAAGTGATGGTCTATATGAGGGATTAATCTGACACCAGACAGTGATTCTTAATCCTTCAGTATATCATAATCTATTTACTTTGCATGCTAAGAGGATTTCAGCTTAAAAATATACAGGAAGTGATACTAGAAATGTACATAAGGTCCAGAATGCTGTTTCCTAAAATTGCAGTTTTTCATTTAGGAAAAAAAAAAATCCTCTCATGTCTTTCTTAGAAAAGTCCTGTATGTCCTGGAAAAAACGAAGTGTTGAATAGGGATTTAACTGGAAATAGGCATATGTTTTCCTTTAGGTTTCAGCCCTGTGACCATTTTTACGCTCATCCTTCCTCACAGTATTTTGTGCTCGACTGTACGACATGAAAGAAGAGCTCTCCAGTACAGCAGCTTCCTCAGCTGGGAGGTACACCTGCAGACTTTCATTGACGAAATCAAAACAGGTTTGGAACCAGCATGGGATTTTATGTGCATTAATTGCTACTCAAAGTGCATGAATTAGCAGCAACTGGCTAACACAGAGGTCAGCACAGGGAAAACCACAAACGGATGGCTCCTTATTCAGCTGTAATCACCTGTTTTCTCTGTGCCCTGCCACAAGGGCTGTCTACAAAGTAACTGTAATAACTCATGTTAGTGGGTACGACTTCTGAAACGTGCCACACAGTTTATAGTTATAATTTGTTAATAATTTAATTCATGGTCGGCCATAACAATTTGCGTTCCCAAAGCATATCCTGCACGTGAAAGAGGAGTTGGTCACCCCAGCCAGCAGCAACCCTGCACAGCCTCTGCCCACCCCTGCACAGCCTGGTACCACTAAGGGTGTTCACACCATCACCTGTCACAGCTCCCTGCCACACGCGGGGAGTTTAACAGCAAAGCTTCCCGAGCAGGGACTCAACTAGGAGCAAATACTCTGATAACAGCAAATAGGTCCTCGGTTATTCCACCAGACATAAAAGCTAACCACAGCCCAAGCTGGGGAATGTTCTCCCTTCTGTCCCTCTCCCCCTCAACCCAAATCCTGGTCCTCCACTTACAGGTGGGAAAGACCCACGTCCCTCTGGGGCAGGCGCTCGGTAGCCCAGGCAGCTGCCGGCACTTGGGGAAGAGGCAGGAGCTTCACAGCCTGTGCCGGGTAACCCGGCGCGTCTCGGCGCTGTGGCTGCACCCCTGGGCCACCGACAGCTCCGTGCTCCAGTAGCAAATGCTTTTTTAATTAAAAACAAACAAACAAACAAAAACACGCAAAAAAAACCAAACAAAAATCCCAGTACCCTTGCACCCAGCAGTGCAAGGCGAGTGCTTGAGAGGCGAGGCACGAGCCACTCCAGCAGCTGTCTCAGAACCGGGTTGCCCTAAAAAGCTTGGCAATCCTGCCGGCGCCTGCTCCTGGAGCCGGGCACCAGGCAGCGAGTGCCACGGCACCGTGCCACCTTACCTGCTATGACTCATGCTCGGAGTGGCTGTGCCTGCTCAAGCCTCGAGGAAGCCCACACTGAGACAGTTTGCTCTGCTGCTTAAGCTGGCAAAACAGGGAGGGCGCTGGGGCCCCCCCAAAAGCCGGGTATGACCCTTTCCCAGCCCACACTCGCCCACCAACAGGCACAAGTCACGTCTTGCCCACGCTGTTGGCCCTGACTGAAAAAGAAATTTTAAAAAAAATGAAGCCAAGCATTGAAGGCAAAGCCATGATTTGATGTGATCTAGACCAGGTCACCTCTGTGCCTCTGCTGCCAGCTGGGCTCAGCAGCCGGTTTCAACACCGTGCTCCAGATCTGTGTGAGTGGGAAAATGCCCAAATTCCAGTGTGGGAGTTGCTGGACAAGCCCCTGGCCACTGGCACAAGGTGCTTCTGGGCAGGGGCGGTGGGGGGATGAACCCGAGCATTCCTTGGAGTCCCAAACCCCAAACCAGACCCTTGGCCCAGCCCCACTGTGGGACACTGGATGAAGAGTTTTAGGACCACATCACCAAAACCAAAATTCAGGCTCCCCTCTTGGCTGTGTCTCAACCTCACTGATTGACTGAGTTGTAATGGAACACAGTTTATAAGGACGATGAAGTGGGCATAATTTTTGCCTAAAGAAGATTAAAAGTGTGTATCTGGGGGAGTGTGGGTTATACATCTGTCCCCCGGGTGCTCCTTAAATCTGGGAGGGCAACTCTGATTCATTTTGTGCCCACCACAGATTTTTTTTTTTTTCAGCCCCAGGAGAGCTGCGTTGATTTTTGCCTCTTTAAAAAAAGGGCTTGGGGTTGCATGGGCTGCTGCACTGGACCTAGCACACATGGCCCTCCCTTAAACTGCTTGTACAGCCACACTTCGGTGTGATGAGCGTCTGACCTGTGCTTGCAGAAGAGAACAATTATTTTATAGGTGAAGATGTATTTCAAAAAAATAAATACTCAAATGTATGTTATCTATATATACACACAGAAGCAGACAACAGGGAAAAGAACCACTAAAAGAAAAATCCCCTAAGACTGACTCAGCTACACTCGTCCCCTCCCATCGCTTCCCGTTGCACCGTGGGGTGCGGGAGGCCACCCCCCGCCTCGGGGCTATGCCATGGCCACGACCCTGGAAGGATGCACGGGTGGCACCTGGGGCTGACCCCCATTGGTTTTCCCACCGCAGCCGCGGCCGCAGTGCCAGCCCCGTTCGCATCCACCACGATGCTGGGGCGGGGGGAGTTGGGACGGGAGCGGGGTGTGTGAAACCCTCCCCAAAGTGGCCTCACGGAGAACACCGACGCCTTGACATCTCTCACCCCACCGCGGTCCCCACTGCCCCAGGAGTTCCTGGGGACACCAAGGATGGGGGCACACGGCACAGCCCCCGAGCTTCCAGATGCAGCGGGCACTAATGCGAGAGCACAGGGAGGAGCACGGGGATTTGGGAATGGTCCCCGAGCGGTGCATCAATGACCCAAGCAGGGTAGCAGTGGCACCGCTGGTGCCCTCCGCTCCGGTCGTGTGCGAGTAGGAACAGCCTCGGCACCAGCTGACAGCTTCCAACAACTGCAGGGAAGGTCTGGGGAAAGAAGAATTAAAAAAAAACGGGGGAGGGGGGGATTGTCACGAGAAGTAATTCAGCCTCCTGTCTTCCCCGACTGGATCTCAGCCGGCAGCGGGTGCAGATGGAACGGCCGGGAGCCAGGGCTGGAAGCACGAGTGCCGAACACCCCTCCCCGCACAGTGGGCAGAAGTCTGGCTGAGTCGCTGGGTGTCCAAGTGGCCCTTGCATCCCACCACCACCACTCAGGTGTGCCCGTGGGTCCGGAGTTTGGGAGACTGCCCCACCAGCTGTGGGAGGATTGCAGTTTCGGCCAGTGTTTGCGCATCCCGTGAGTCCCATCGACACCACGGCGCAGAAAAAAATCAGTAACCAATTAAGCGTCAGTTAACGAAAGAGCGGGTCCCTAGCCCACACCTGCAGAAGTGGCGGTGGGTCCCCCTCCAGAGCACTCACAAACTCATCACACACACACACGCCCTCCTGCTGGGACCCCACAGGAACTATTCCCCAGCACCTCACTCTTCCCAGGGAAGTTTCACGAGGAAGAGGAGGCGGGAGGGAGGAAGGAGCACAGGACACCACTGTGTTTATTAGTTTAGATTTTATTGGGGTTGGGGCGAAGAAAGAAAGGGGTCCCTTACAGTCGAAGGGGTAAGCGTGGGGTTACGGTATCAAAAATCACACTTACACGGTCCCTCTCCTCCCTGCGGGGCAAAGCTGCCGGAAAGCCCCAGCCCAGGCGGGCGAGGCAGCCGGGCAACGCAGGGCTGCGGCACCGACCCGCCACCACGCACCGACCGACAGAAGGGGCTCAAGAAAACCAGAACGAAAACCAAACCAAAAAACACACTCCGAAAAGCCGTGCGCCCCTCCCCAGCCCCAAAGCAGAGCTGCTTGCCCCTGCAACCCTCCCCCCAAAAAATAAACCAAAACTTTTTTCACCAGTTTTTTTCTTTCCTTTTTATTTTTTTTTTCCAAAAGTTTTGGGTTTTTTGGTTTGCAGGTTGCGGATCAGCTGGGCAGCCTTTCCCTCCCCCTTTGCCTCCCCCTCTCTGGGCATCCCCCATGGCCGCTGCACACCCCTGCCCCCAGCCCCGGGACGGCACAGCCAAGCTTGTGCCGAGCCCTCGAGGATGGACGGAGCACATGAGACCAGAAAAGATTCATTTTTAGGGAAGAAAATTAAAATTCGAAAAAGATTATTTTTTGTTTGTTTTTTTCTTTTTTTTACGTTCAGTTCCGTGTTAGACTCTAGATAAATGCCAACCCAACAGCATCAACTAAAAATAATCATGGTCACTGGAACGGACCTAGTATTTACATCGTTCCCGCCGCTCCCCGCGGCAAGAGGCTGTACAGGACCGGCAAACCGGGGCTTCCGCGCCCGGAGGGACTGAGGGTCCCTGCACAAAGCTGGGGGTGGGGGGGCACCGGCAGGGCAGGAGGCAGCCTGCGCCTCTGCCCGGGGGGCAGCAGGGGAGACGCTAGGCTTTTTTAATTTATTTTTTTTTAACTCCTCTTCTGTTGCGTTTAAAAAAATAATAATTATAATAAACCTGGTGGAGTGGTGCAGGAAGCAAAATAAATATCAGTCAGTAGAGATGGGGGTGGCAGGACCTCCCCAGGGCATCGCCACTGCTAATGAAGAGGGAGGAGGAGGAAGAGCCAGAGTCCTGCCCAGGAGGCGGTAGGGGGACCCCGGGTGGGGGGGTCAGTGGCAGCTTGGGGGGATGGTGATCGGCCCCTCACAAGACCTGGAAACGCCAGGACGCTTGGTCCTTGTAGTCG
>VZRE01007705.1:468851-490589 GCA_013396775.1 Cephalopterus ornatus | reverse complement strand
AATAAATAAAAGAGACGAGCTCCACGAAGGGACGATGCGAGCGCGGGACACGCTTGGGGGCACACGGACGGGGCGGGGTGGGGGACGCGGCCGGGCGCAATAAATAACGCGGAGCGGGCAGCGCGGTCCGGCCCGCGGGGGGACGCGGGTGGGAAGTGTCGCGCTGCCCCGGGCCGGGCCGGACCAGTCCCTGCCCCCGGGCTGCCCCGCTCCGCTTGCAGCCGCTCCCAGGGTTTTGTGCCAGCTCTGGGGAAGAAGCCCCCCGAGTAAACCAGAGCAGCTCGGCGCTACTCCCGGGGAGATGTAAAACTGATGATATAAACCACTGGTAAATACAGCACATTTTTAATAATAACTGGGGTGGATCTGACCTAACTATAAAATGTAGGTAGCTTATTAAGTATTACATATGGCAGGACTAGATGAAACCATTCCCAATGATTTTTTTTTCCTATATCCTCCTCTCTAATCCTATTACGACAAAAACATTTTTATTTCAAAACTCAGCCCTCCTCCAGCTACAGAAACCAGGACAGACTATTTCTTCTCCTCCTTCCGCCCATCTCCGGCATCGCCCGCACGCCAGGGGTCTCGGCGATTCCATTTCCAACGCTTTCGGCAGGAGAGCTGAGCCCACACGGAAATCATGGGACAACGCGAGTTCGCTCGAATGGAAAACAAAAAACAACGGAATGGGGCCCGGTACAGCCTAGATCTGGCCTAAGAAAATGGAAAAAAGTTTAATTTTTTTTTTTTCAAAACATCCTTTTCTTTTTTCCCCAGTCTCATGTCGGCAAGTTAAAAACGTAAGAAAGACGCGCTGCGATTTCGCCGCCGCCGCCGCGGGAAGGCCGCTCACTGGAGAACGCATTTCTCTTCCTTCTTGGCCATCTTGCCTTTGTTTTGCTCGAGGGTCCTCTCCAAATGCTCGTCCTCTTCCTCGGCCCTGCGGAAAGAGGCGGCGGGAGGCGCGGTGAGCGGCTGCGTGGGATGGGCGCCGGCCCCGCTCGCCTCCGAGTTCCCCCACGGCCACGGCGCCCGCGGACTTGGAAAAAACTTTCCGTGGGGACCGTGGCGGCTCGGCGGGCAGCCCCCCACCCCTTCGCCCGACTCACTGCTTCTCCTGCGCGTCCAGGTCCCTGACCAGCGCGTCCCGTTTGTTAACGAGAATAACGAGTTCGTCCAGCAAAAGCTGCTCTCGCCTCTTCTGCGCCTCGGTCTTCTGCCAGTCTGCGGGAGAACCAGAACAAGAGCAGCGGTGAGAGCCGCGGCCGCCACCGCCCGGCACAGCCCAATCGAGCCGAGCCCGCGGCCGCTGCGGTGGGAAGCCCGCACCCGGCCCGGCCCAGCTCGGGACAGCCCGGCCCAGCTCGGGACAGCCCGGTCCGGCCCGGGGCCCTCTCCCCAAACAGATTACCGCGGGGACAAGCGCAGCGCGGTGGCGTTTCGCCCACCTTGGCTTAGGGGAGCTCAGCACCTGCTTCGGGGTCGTTGGGGTGTGGGGTTTTTTCCCTTCCCCCCCCCCTTTTTTTAATTCCTTTTAGTGTGAATTTTCCTTTTTTGTTTGTTTGGTTTTGTTTGGTTTTGCCTGTGTAATCGACATTACCGAGACTCCCCTCCCGGCGGAATGCCCGTTTCCTCGCAGCCCGGCTCCTCTCTCTGCTCACTCCTCGCCCGCTCTCAGCGGCTGGAGGAATCTCACACTGCGCACCATATGCTCCGCAGTAACTTTAAAGGCAGGTATCGCTTCATTAGCATTTTCGACTTTGAAGTAAAAATACACTTGCTACAGAATATCGCGGGGCTCTCCTCCACCCCCGGCGTTGGCAGCCAGCGGCGGGCGGGCCGCCTCGCTATTCCCAAAGGGATTCCCTCTGGCCGCGGCCCGCCGGAGCCCGGCCCGGCCCGGCCCGGCGCAGCCCCCCGGGGCCGCCCGCAGCCTCCGGCTCTCCAGCCAGACCGCGAGGGCTTGTCGCTGTCAGTCAAGCCCCAGCCTTCCCCGCCTCCCTCATTAAGAAGGTAAACAATGAAAAGAAGGAGCAGTAGATTATGAGGGAGATAGCAGGACAAATGAGGAGCGGGAGGGAAAGAGGACACCAGCTCCAAAAAAAAAAAAAAAAAAAAAAAAAAAAAAAAAAAAAAAAAAAGAAAAAAGAAAAAAAAAGGACTGAGAGAAGCTATCGCCACTGGTCCGGCGCTGTCCTCCTCCATCCCGGCCGCGCTTCCCCATCGCGAAGGGGAGAGAGGGTGCAGTCCTTTTGGCTTTCTCCCCCACCCCCCTGCGCTCTCCATTGCCCTGGGCGATCATGTTAAAACTCACATGGCTGGTGCTTATTCAGATAACCCGAACAATGCTCCCCACCGGTTACCATGTGAATCTTCACAAACCCCGCAAGAATGCGGTGGTTCAAATCCCCCTGACCCCCCTCCAAAGCCAAATTTATTCAAGACAGAAAACTGCTCAGAAGCTTTATGAAAGCAAGTGGTGCTAGAGGGAATTTCAGCCTTGTATTTACAAATTAAAAATTAGATGCATCATCATGCAATAAAGGTTGGAAGAGAGGCAGAAAGGCAGGAATGTGTAACCGCTTTTATCGCGCCCTCGCACACGGGCCCACGAGCGAGTTGCGGGTCCACACGCCCGCAGGAAAACCCATGGTGACACGTGTGTGCGGGCACACTGCGAGCGGCCAGCACGCACGGCCGCGTCCTGCAAGCAGGGAGGGAGCCGGTGCGGTGGCACTTGAGCCCCTCCCCGAGCACAGGCCTGGCAGGGCACTGCCGAAACTTCCCAGGAGTTTTTATATTTTTTTTTCTCCTTTTTCTCCTTCTTTTCCTGTTTCTCCTTCTTTTCCTTCCTTGTTTTGTTGTTTAAACGTGTCCCTTCCCCTCCGCGGTTGCCAAGGAAATAATTTTTCAGGTGTACACAGATTAGAAGTGGAGCTAGAGCCAAAATTACTGGTAATCCAAGCCATTTCTCCTGCCACAAAGCTGCTTCAATTTGGCCTTTTAGGTGTTACTTTTTGGGGCAGTCTCTCGACTTCCAGTGCTGCTTCCCCTTTTCCTCCTTTTGGACAACGCTTCTTCAGTTCAACCCGATTAGAACGCAGTGCTCTGCCATTCTACAAGTCTGAGCTTCCCCAAACTGAAGGGTTTTACCCTACAAATAAAGCCTCTGCACACGCAGCGCGAGCTCAGCATGACAAAAAGGGCCACGGCAGCGAATCGGACAGAAAAGAAGGAGAGAGACACGGCAGAGACTTCCAGGGGTGTTTGGTTCCCCCCAGACGTGGCCCCCAACTTTCAGGTTAACTTTCCCCCCGCTTCAGCTAGGAATTTTGCTGAAACTCAGGCTCCCCAGCACACCTGGGAACATGAAGCTCTGGATGAAAAGAGACTTGAAATTATCTCTACCTGGACTTGATTTAATTTTTTTTTCAATTTTGATGAATTTCACTTCATACTTTTAAAGCCTTTTTTCTTTCTTCATCCCCTTGTTCTCCAGTTTCAGCAGCAATTTTAGTTTTTGAAAGAGAAAATTTCAATCAGAATGTTTCAGTACAGGTTTTGCTCAGTTCTTCATTACCATTTTTCTCTGTTAAGTCCCTTCCTAAGTAATACATTTTTTCTTGCCCTGTGTAGTAAATAATGTCCTATTAGGACTTCATGGAACAAATCTGTTTATTTGTTTTAGTTTTTGTCAGTTTTTTTCCCCCTGCATTTGCTTATTATTAATGTTTGGAATACAGCTTGGGAAAACTTGCTGGCAGAAATACTCCCTTGCAGTTCTACCTTGATTTCTAGAAAAGGATTGTGCCTTTCCTCTCCACAAAACAAATAAGAGTCAAGCAGCAATTGGTTAAAAGGGGAACTGGCTCAAAGTATTTAAATAACAGTTTATAGGTGACTACCTTGCAATTTTGTTTTATCCAACAAAATACTGCCGGACAGCAGTTTTTGGAAGCATCCCTATGTTTAAAAAAGCAACTGTGTTCAAGTTTGATTCCTACCTGTTGTGCCTTTTAAGCCAGGATTACCTGTAACACCTGTCACATACAGCTACCCAGGCTGACTGCAGCTCTGGGAAGCTACAATATGGGCTGTGATTAATTTGAAGATTTCAGAATAATACTGTTATAAAAGCTACACTCTGCACAAAAATAGGATTAAGCTCTGAGGCTGTATATGAGCTGAAAGTGTTGAAAGCTAAAGCCCCCATGCCACCACTTGCGACGGGCAGTTTAAAATGACAGAGTTTGCTAAATTCACATTGAAGTAGAAATGTTTTCAATTATTCATCTTCATTGACTTCATATTGTCTTTTTTTCCCCCCCACTGCTTAAACTGATAATTACTTTGAGCAAACAGACGTCCAGCTCCCATAGAAATGCTTTAATAGAAATGGTCGAAAGTTCTTGTAGTAAAACCTTCAACCTTGCCACTATAATAAATAAGCCCAGCACTTTGATGAAAATTAACACTAGTTTTGTAAAGAGCACATTGGGGGATTGCAGTCAGGTCTTATCTTTAGTTCCAGTCAACTAGCAATCCTGAAAGAGTTTGCATCATCATCAGAGCAGGCCATTTGATAGGATTCTGCTGCTGAACCTAATCAATCTATGGAATACTGTGGCTGCGCGGTGTAACAAAGCTAAAATAGATTTACAAATGGGGTTTTAGAGGATAAGCTCCTCCACAGGATTACATATTGATTTTAAATATAAAAAGCTTATCATATAAACCATAACTACAAAAATAGTGAACCTATGCATAAATCCTTTTAGAAGAGCACCCACTTCAAACTATAAGCCAAGAATAAATCAAGATGTACAAAATCCAAAAGAAGATCCATTTCTCGGGCAGAAAATGAACACACCACCCCAAGGTGTGCAAAAACGAACTTATCTTTTCTAAGGAGGCATTAAACTCGACTGAGAAAAAAAAAAGGACTGAGAGGAAAGGTAGCTGAAAGTGAGGCATCCCGCCACTCGGCTACAGACGCAGTAAAAATCAGGCTCTGAAACGCAGCACCTTGTGTACACGAGCAGCCGGCTCGCAACAGCCGGACGGGATGCCTGGGAAGGTGCAGAGGTTAAAACGGACCCCGTTACCTGCATTTTCTTTGGCCTGTTAGGCAGAGAGTTCCAGCCTTTCTCGGTCGAAATAGTCCGAGAGGAACACTTTGTAGCCGGGAGAAGGCAGTGCTTTAACTCTCTTTCTTATCTCTACGGCTACACGGGGGAGGGCGGGGGGGAATTTGCCTTTTTTTTACCATCCCCGGTCATTCATGTGTTCCTCGTGAAGTGCCGTAACCCTCCAAAAGGCTATTCAGCTGTCTGTGCCTCCATGTTAGCAGCTGGAGAAGGGGACACACTCTCCACATCACTGAACATCCTGACGGGCAGCACCTCCGGCCGCCAGCGCTGCCCGCACGCTGCCCATGCAGGCACGGCAAGAACCGCCTTTATCTGCCATCAGCAGGCTCCTACCTTCCGCAAGGCTCTCTCTCTTTTTTTTTTCTTGTCATCAACTAGCTAAGTAAATCGCTTGACATATTTTTAAACAGTATAGTCACGCGTGCAAGAGTTAGAGCAATTTACCAAAACAATAATTACCACCTTTCAAAGACTTTTTTAAAGTTCCAGTTTGGGTTGGTCCGTTCTGCCTCTCTTTTAGACAAACAAACAGATCCCATCCTGTTAGATATATACATATATATATATATATATATATATGTGTATTTATTTTTCTTCCTGCCCATACCCTCAGGTTTGGAATTGGTGCTGGCAAAAGTGAGATCTGCATTTTCAACTCTTTCAGGGAACCCAAGCACTCATTAGCCATCGGCTAAATGGCCTCGGAGCTGACAGTGTTGGGCTGTTCAGGCAGCCCGTGCTTCTTCAGGGAAATCCTGTTATAAATGGTGTGGTTTTACCAGTGCTTCCCAAAAGTGCATCTCTGCATCTTTTGAACACAGAAAGCAATACAGCACTGACGCACACATATAAGAGAGGCAAATGTGTGTTTTGAGTTTCCACAGGAATTTTCTTGGAAGAGTTTCGCCTTTAATATGTTTTTCAGGTAGGTGTTAAAAGTTCTAGAAGACTAATAATAATCCTATTGAGAGCTAAAATGCTAAATGAGGACTTTGTTGCATATATAAAAAAAAAAACATTTAAAAATAACTACAATTCTCCACCACTTATGTTTGCTTCCTAAACCTCTGTTCTGTCTGAATTGCTGTATCACCAATAGCAATTGGGGAAAAAAAAAAAAGAAAGAGAAAAAGAGAGAGAGGGAAAAAAGATGACTTTTTGGAGTTTGGGCATCCCACTCTGAACTTACAAAAAGGAAATTAAAAAAAGACAGATTTTTGATCAAGACAACATGTGAATGGCACAGACTCCTAGACATTCAGAGGCTGCTGCTAGGACATTTCAAGGAAGTATATATTTATGAGGCAAGTAAACACTGAAATTTTGTATTTAAATACAGTATCTCTTAGCTCCTCTCTAGTTTTAGATTATTTTATGTTTTAAACATTTCATCAGTATGATTCCAAATTAATCTGGGTTGTCTCTGCAGAAAGCAATGTATATATTTGTGACTCAAGATTACCCAAGAATACAGTGAACACAGCCTTATGCAAAAAATATAACCACAGATGGAAAGATATGAAAAAGCCACCTGAAACCTGCTGCTTTTTTCCGACAAACTTATGCTCCCAGTGAAGTCTCCAAACTAATTAGAATTGATTTATTATGGATCAGGTACCTTATCAGGTGAAGAAAGAAATTACCATGGACAGTCAAAGGGTTGAGAGGTCAATACGGAATAGCAAAATCAATTTGCATTGATTAGACAAAAGGTCCATTTTACAGAGCCCAAAGGATTAACTTTAAAGCAAACATCTTTGAACTATAAGGCAGCATTTGTGACTGAGAGGTATAAGCGGGGCAGCATTAGAAAACACTTAAGATATTTAAATAAGAAAATAATGCAAGCAATGGTTTAAGCTATCTGGATGTTTATTTTTTATTATGAATCATCCCCAGGATTATTGTACAATTCACTGGAAAGCCCTATGGAAAGGATGCAATTATTTCATTTATCCCGTGTCAATCTTCCCCTGAGTGTTACCTTCGTTCAGGTAAGGTGACTAAACTGGGGAGAGTTGCAGAGAAGGGAGAAAATTTGTGCAAAGGATTGCACTAATCCTGGTGGTGCTTGTGATGAAATATTTACTTGACAAACACAGTGTTTTACCACCAAAACCAATAAGTCTTTTCCCCCCCCCCAGTGAGATACTGTTGTGAAACAGGTCTGAAACATTAAAAGGAAGGAGGGTCCCTTCGGTGGGTCACCCCTTCCTTTTTCCTGCGGCACCAAAAGTAGCGCAAAGCCATAAGAGAACCAAGAGAGAATTACTGCAATAAAAAAACTGTAAACCCTGGACACATACTCTATACCTCTTCATTACTTTGTTTCCAAAGTTTATTCCAATGAGACCATACTTCTTTGTTCTGTATCTTGGACTTTCATTTTTTTTTTCCTCCCGAATAAAACTTAGGAACGGGATTGCAGACTCAGCATATTTGCTGTGTGCTATTGCTCGAAGTGATGCAAATATCAGCATTACTCATGGGCTTCAGAGAAGCCTCCACACTTGGTACTTTCAGGCAGCCACCTTCAGCGGTGAGCATTTCCCCCCCTCAGTACCCAGCATGGCTCTTACCTTCAATGGCAAGCATTGCTCTTAGCTCCCGGTTCAGCAGCTCGTAGCGCCTTTCTAGGTCATGTTCTTTTTCCCTAGGCAAGTTGCAAATGTTCATCAATATGTTAATTACTAAATCATTAAACACTTAAAAGCACCTTTAACTTACATTGATTTTAGGACTCGCAACTGACTTTTCTCTTTAACTTTAAGCTACTCCAAACAAATGATACACAAACTTAAAACCTGGCTCAGGCGGCCTATTCAGTAACAGCGTCTTTTCTTTTTATGTAATGTTGCCTTTAATTCTGTCAGTTTAACTCCACTGTGCTACAGGATGCAATTATTTCATATTCACCTTCACAGCGGCTGTTGTGGAATGTCCCAAGTATAAAATATTCCCCTGGATCTAAGGAACAAATTCCAGCATCAACCTATTCACCGAGATAATATAACGCTGGAAGTATTACTGTATATACATTCTGCCCTTAACGAACAATAAAAATTAGACAAGGGATTGGAAAGCTTAATGTTTTGAAAGCAGAATCCTCTATCAAGTTCAGACCCAGTATGAAATAGGTGAAGAGACTCTTCCCAGGGAAGTATGCAGGCATCTACACTAGGTGGCATTATGGAAAGAAATATCATCGTGCTGAAAGAAGCACTCAGGGCACAGAATGCCTCTGAAAACGAGCAGCACCTTCTCCCTTCCTCGATGGTGCCACTGAGAAAAGTTCATTAGTCCTTACTTTGCAGTATTGGTGGTATCACTGCACTGTGACTGATTTACTAATATCCCTTCAGCAGCCTGGTGCTCCTGAACTAGCAATGGGATTGAGGATTTCTACAAAGCAGGTAGTGACTCAAATTTACTCTCTCTCTGAACAGACTTCACCTGTCTCATCTGAGGCACAATCAAAATCTATTTGTGCATTTCTAAAATGTAATTTTATTCTACTGTTGGGTCTTCGAAAATGTAACAGAGCTTAATATTTCTTTAATTTCGTTTTTCACAGCTCTGGCTAATCTTGTGTCATTGCATGCTTCTCATTTTCAAGTCTGAAATATGAGAAAAACAAGTTACTTGATGTGTAACACATCCACACTACTCACTTTTCAGGGGTTATTTTTGAAGCCTAATGGGAAGAGATAAAAAAAATTTTTGCATCTACCTGAAGAGTAAATATTCTGGTAAATCATCCTTTTGTAAATATGGTCATCTGTACTTACAGAAGAGAAAGCTGATTCATTCTTCTTATTAAGGCATTCTTCTTATTAACCAGCATGAACCATTCCTGCATCATAGCTTCTTCTTCTTCTGTGTTTCTTCCTGCAATTGAAAGAACTTCATTACTTGTTGCAGCGTTTCACAAACTGAGCTAGATATTTCATTTCAGGTTTTGGGGTATCGGTCTCCAATATCACTGAGCATGACAAGGCGAATTCACAAAAAGTAAAAAAATCACAGGACTACAAGTCCTGCTTGCTTCACAAATAAATCTTTGAAAGCAGCCATTCTTCAGCATACATTTTACTGTTCTTTATCATGCTGTCACCCTGACCTAAATTAACACCTTTTAAAAAGGACTGTATCTTTTAAATTCTTACAAATGAACTACATCGTTGCAATGCTCCCAGTGAAAAAAACCTTACTGATAAAAGATGTCTGGTCATCACCAAATACAAAAACAACCCCTGTGGGCAAGATCCACTCCACCCATGTAAGCCCAGCACAGTCAGAATGATGTGGTAGGGATCAAAGTAGCTGCAGAGGAGATGGCAATTCTGAACCCTCTGCCAAGGTGTGGGCACCTGCTCAGCTTCTGTGTTTATGGATACTCTTCCAGATGATAAACTGGAAAGAGCTGCTCCTCTCCTCAACTTGCAGTCAAAGGGAGCATCTGCACAAGTACAAATAATCTTGGGGTCCAGGTGCCTAAGGGTCCCCATGTGTGTATGTATGTATTTCCCTAGCCCACATTCATCCCCGGCAGGATGAGAATCAGGACCCTTCATGGCCCACCTGCAGGCAGTGCTATGCTCTACCAGACTCTCTAACACTCTTGTCACCACCTCTGCACTATCAAGGCACATGAGGAGAAAGACGGATAAGCATCCTGAAAGCTCCTGACTGTGCTTTCCATGTAGCAGGGCTGCTGAACCAAATTCCATCTCCCTGAGCTTGGGGACTAGGAGAAAGTCCTTTGTGGAGGCTGCGCTTCTGTGGTAACCTGCCATTGTCATCTCTCAAGTTGAGCTGAAGAGCAAAGACTATATGGTCCTCAGTGAATTATGAAACTCACACATTTTAAAATTAAATTAATTAATTAATTAAAATTAATCTCGGGAATAAACCTGGAATAGTGGCAAAGGAGCATGAGCTGGGTCTTCCGTACGCTTCCCAGCTTCGGTACTGCTTCACTGGGAGACTGTGGGCAGATCTCTGAGTTTAAGTGCCTCATGTGGAATACAGGAATAACCACCCAGACTGATCCTGCAAGGGTGTTGAAAGTTAATTCTTTGGTGTTTGTAAAGGGTTCTAAAATCTCTGATGCAAAGTGCTGCACACTTCGGGATGCCATCTTATTAACTTGAGCCATAGGATACCTAGTTGCAAAGAAGTGATTTCTAGCATCTGAAGCTGGGAAGATACCAGAAAAAATATTGGTTTGCTCTAAAAAAAAAGCTTCCAGTTTCTGGATGGGAGCGTTTAAAATGCTTGCACATAGGCGCTTGCCATGTGCATGTTCACACCCCAGTGAAGTGTGCAAGCCCAAATCTACACAGACAATCACATCATCACCAGGGTATGACTTGCTGCCTACAAGGGAAGGTCTCGAGAAGATGAACAGGGAAGTGGGTCAGCTTAGGGTAGAACTGGTGGACCCACATAGTAAGAAAAAGTTATGGCATCTTCTTTCTGATGCAAGACATCCACCCATACCCATTTATCACCCTGGGAAGTGCCTGGTCGATGAAGCTTCCTGAAAGGGTGCTTTTAGGGTCAAGATTTGCTAGCAGTGAGACCAGAAAGGCAGAGCAGCCCAAAATGGGGATGACCCTGCAGCCCTTTTCCAAGCAAAAGCAGCAGGGTCCAGCTCCTGGACCACGGAGCAATGAAAGAAGAAATCTGACATGTAGAAATGCTCTCCCCCAAGATCTCCACTTCTGGTTTTGTGCATAAAATATCACACCATGGCATTTACAACAGTATTCAGCAGTTCAGTGCACTTTGCTGTTAAGTTACAGATCAAGGGCATTGGTGCTGTATTGGCCCATCTAACAGGGTCTGCTTTTAGAAATAGATGATAATCAGTATTAGCAACCTTTTGTTAAAATGCACCAAGTAGTTGGAATTCATTTAGGGGAGAGGGCAAGAAGAAGGGGATAGATTCTTTTTTTTATCTTTGCAAAATGACTGGTCTATTCAGTAATGCATGAGATGAGATTTTTTTTTTTTAGCAGCAGTGTGGCAAAGTTCTCACAACGAGACATCCATGGCTACAGTAACATTTCAATCAATTAGTATTGGGGTGGTCTGGGATCTCTGGCTAAAAGATTATAAATACAAGCTCTTACTGCATTTAATTTTGCAAGCCTTGAAAAAGAAACGGGGGAGACAAATGTTTCCAAGGTGTTTGACTCAATGGTGGATCTGAACTTGACTTTTCTACCATGCAATTTCAGGTTAAAAACATAAACTTAAGATACAATCTTCTTTCTATTAATGCATACCTCCTAAATAAAGTTAGTTGCAACATATAACGAGAAAAGATCTAGGTAAAGCTTGGAGCTGTCGAGTCAGATCTGCAGAGGTGTCTGTTTTAATATATCCATGCTGACACCAAATCACATGCAATATCCATAGAATAGGCTGGTTTAAAAGTGAATTAACAAAGTCTTGATTGTTTTTACAGAATTTTAAATCTGTTTTTGTATTCGCTTTGGACCCATGTGATGCCCTGACACCAGTCATGTGATATCGGCTGCGATAGGCACAAATCCCCGGGCAGCAACAAAAGAAGAAAGAGCAAAAAAGAAAAAGCTGAGAAAAAGCTTGCAATTTGGAAAAAGGCCAATTTTACCCTGGTGAAGGCCTTTTTGATCAGTGAAATGACACATGTGTGCAATATTAATAGTACTCAATGCTGATATTTTATTTGTTGACCGTCAGGTTTTAAATTCTTGTGCATGGATCTGAAACAGATTCTTCCCAAGCAGGCAAAATAAAGATGAACTCCCATGTATAAGAAATTTAAATAACTCTTCAGCAAATACACTAGCATTAGAGCATTACTTTTTTTTTTTTCCTTGGTGAGAGGATGCACATGAAACACTTTCAACAAAGAAAAACTGAGTGTTCTTACTGCAGTGATATTGCAAGCTAAACTCACAATTACAACTTCTAAATAAAAAATTTAGAAAAATCCTTTATTCAACACAGTTTCACTCTGTAAAACCCTACTGCTACTGGGGTGGTGGTTGCTTTCACTTTCCAAGTGTAAAACAAGTATTTAATTGACTTGCAACAAATACTTGAAAATTCAAATTGGGAAAATGTCTGTGTTGTTCTTGGGAAAAAGACCACAACAAGCTGTACAGATTATTTAAATGAAGCAAAAACCCCATGCTCGAGAACAAATCGATCCCACACATGCAAACCCCTTATCTAAGCCAGTCCAAGATGCTGAAAATCTATAAATAGCCCATAGATCTTAAACTTAAATTTTTTCCATAATACATGCATTACACTATTGTTTTTGATAAACAACAACAACAAAACCCTTTTAAAGCTAGTAAGTTGGACCATTACAAATTAATCCTGACTTTAATAACTGGTTAAAGACCCCTTCAGCTTTATAAGTAACAAAAAATATTAAAGCCTGTGATCACAGAGAGCTTTTCTCATTTCTCCTCTAACCATTTGTTATTTAATCCAATACTAGTAATCCAATTTGTCCATCAGACTTTTAAAGGGCAGAATGCAACTTCTCCAGCTTAGACACTTTTCAAAGTACAATATATTTTTCAAATGAATGCTGGATGTTTCATTTTTTCCCCAACTGTTCCTAGCTCTAATGTACGAGGAAAAAAAGAACAAGATGAACATTGTTCGTACTGATTAAGTAAGAGCTCATTAAAGAGCTGTCAGTGCTGTACTTTGAATATGCATGAAGCATATAATCAGATCTAGTACCGTCACTAGAGGAGAATACGGTAAGTACAAAGGATTGATTTAATTACTTAGAGTGGGCTGTGGTGGTAAAGCAGTCTTGTTAGCGCAGAAAGAAAAGGAGGTTGTATTCTGGCACGGTTAGGGGAAAAAGGCAGTTTTAGCTTCTGCCACAATACCTAATCTCAGGATAAAGCACTTTACATTGTAGCTTAAAATGAAGACTGCCAGTTTTCTAAAAAGACCAGAATTCATCTTATCTTGTTTAACCTCATCTGGTTAACTATCTAGCAGAACATATTTATTCTCTTTAACATGTAATTATGCTTATACCTTTTTATCCTATAGTTCAATAATGACTTCTGAAAACAGTCTTCAAGTAAGAGCGGGTAGTGCTGCAAACATCATATGCATGCAAACTGCTTGGTAAGAGATTTGAAAAACGCAGAACCAGAAACTCAGATGAAACAGTGAGTACACACGCCTTTATGTGAAAAGTCAATACAGTTTTTAATGTCAGACTTTTAACCTGAGGAGGGTTCTGGCAGGGTTTCTCTAACTTATTTTCTTTTCCCCCCTCTGCTTTCTTCTTTTTTTCCCCCTCTTTTTTTCTCTTCCCTTTTTTTTTTTCCTTTTAATTAATTCATTCTTGTTTTATTCTTCCTCTAGGAATCCAAGCGAATTCTCTCACATCAACTCCCAGTGCCATTTTCTAATTTCATTGTCTGGCTTGAGTGGTGAAGGATGCGTGCTCTATTCTTCTCTTCACTTGACATCTACCAGAACCCTCCTCAGTGATTAGGAACAAGCTCAACACCAAGCCTCAAACAGCACAAGACACTAAATTCTGCCCTCAGATACGACAAACTACTACTGGCTTCTGAGTCGCGATTCCGAGCTGTGATAGCTCCTGCACAGGATTCAACAGAGGCTGCAGTGTAAAGTTGGGCAATTTTGTCCCTTACTGGAACAAATTCTGGTGATAGTCAAAATAATGATAGCAAGAATTTTAATGATAGCCAAAAAACAAAACCCAAACCACAGCCTCAAGCCCCTTTCCTTTATCCTGTGGTTCATCCCACATATTCCTGATTGTTATTTGAAACCAACTTGAGACAATTTTCTTTGACAATACTCAAGAGTTAGAAGCATGGTAACAAATACATTACCATTTTTTGAGAACAATATAAGCAACTAGATTATTTTAATGTTGTACAGCTTCCCAGCAGTCTTTTACAAATAGATTTTCCTTCATATTCTTTGGGATTTACAAATGGATTTTTGTTTACACTATAAGCTAATTATTTGTTAAATATTTAAATAAGAAGCATCTTGACAAATGTCTCTTCTGAATCAATTTGAAAGAACAATTTTTTTTCCCTTTCCTGCTGAAAATGCTTTCAAACTCAGCCAGCTACGACAATACGAATGTACCATTAGAACCATTATTTTTAAGCCGTTTGGGCAGCTAGACGTTAGATAAACCCACTATGGATTAACATAGTAAACCTGTACATTGCTAAGAAAACACAGAAGAAAGTGCTACAAAACACTCAGAATACCACTTAAAAGGAAGAAAAAGCAACAACATGCAGGGACAAGATTAGTTTACAGTGTAAATGGATGAACACAGTAACTCCTCTACACTTTATACCCTCGTAAATCTGTCAAGATAAGACAATAGATTAATATTTTTTAAAAAATCCTTAATTGTAAATGTATTTAGCTGTTGTGCAAAAATGAATTACAACCTATGGAAGGTAAATAATACAGGGTTTTTACATCAGCATCCAAAACCAGCCCATTCAGTTCGGTAAGAAATAACAGGTTTACAGAAATCACTCTGTATGCCGTCTTAAGCAGTAATTGTTTTTAAATTTTATTTGCACTGTGTATAGTGTGTGTGCCATGGTGTCATGGTTAAATACAGAAACCCCCCCATGTCTCCCCATTTACCTCAACAGAACTACATGAAAAACAACCTACTTAAGACAGAGCCCATTCTTCATCCATTTGCTGATGTTTACACACAGTTTTAAAATAGAATAGAAGAAGCTTTCTTCACTCAACACACTTGGGTGAAGAGGCCAGCAGGAGAATGTCAGTGCATGGGAACTAGAGCAGGGCAAATAACAACAAAAACTGGCCAATTTCGCTCTGCTCCCCTTGCTGGGCTATTTTGTAGTTGACAGAAGCTTGGTGACTACTGAGAGCCGTTCAAATGCCAGTGAATTCCACAAATTTAACAGAAAGGTCTTCTAAAAACATACCCCACTGTCTTTATTTGCCTGCTTAAAAAAAAAGTTGCGTTCACCCAATCACAGGGACGAGTTTTTACAAGTTTCTGTATTAGGAGCAAGTGGACAGATTGGCTTGTTTACCTGAAGGAGAACATGAATAGCAAATAAAGAATGGTTCTAAGATGTGTCTCATCTTGTCTCGTAAGAACCTCGGGAAATTCACTGAAATTGAAGGTGGTGTGTTTAAAACCGATAAAAAGAATGATCGTTCCTCAAAGCCTCATCATTTACTAGTAGAACTCGTCGCCACAAGGCAATGTTGAAACTAAGAGCTCAGCAAGAATTAAAACCAGGTTGAAAGCTGAATATGGAAAAGCAAAGCTGTAGCAATAAATATTCAAATAAACAAACAAAAAAGCCACAGGACTTAGGAACTCGATCCTCCTGCTTCAGGACACGAGCTAACCTTTAATTTTTAGAGGTTAAATTAAACGTTCCCTGGGGTCAGGTTAGGTGGTAACCAGCCTCTGCACAGTTTCTTGCCCGTGCCCGGGCTCAACCCACACCTGTCCCACTAGAGTGTTGTGGACCAGACTGTGGGGCCGATCCACTGTGGCAACTGCAGTTTTACTGAAAGGAAACACCGGAAGAGATAAAAAACAACGCTGGGTGTTTTAGCTGACCAACCTCATGTTGCTAACAAAGGCTGGTGGAAGGTCTCAAACGCTTCCAAGTCAGCAGTGGACTTCCCACTGATTTTAACAGTTTTCTCATTCTTGCTTATTGTGAACAGCTTATGCACAGGCGAGCTCTTATTTTTAATGCGAGTTACTGAATTTAACAAATACTTAAGCAGAATAGCCTATATTCACATCAGCTATTCTTTGTAAAGGAGAGTTACACAAGCCCTACTGCAAAATGCCTCCAACACAACTGAAAGCTATGGTGAAGGTTTTTAAATGACTAGCGATCCACAATTTTTCCCTGAGTGAAACTGAGGCATCCCAAAAGAGATCTGTGTTTTGAAAAATCACCCTTCTCCACTTTCAGAGGGCTACCTTCGGTGGAAACCTCAGAATTTTGCATAGAATATTTTTTACAAGTACTAAGTGTCAAAACAGAACCAACAACAGACACTGCACAGCATGAATGGACGGGTTGCTCTGCCTTGAGCTTCAAGCCTCGCATGTCAGATTACCATGCCCAGCTTTCCTCCAGAATACTTCCTCCTTTCAGTGCACGAGGACCTCCTCAGTTACTAAAAGCCACTGAAAATGAACTAGAATAGCCACCAAGAGATAAGCAGGTGGGACTGTTGTTTAGATGACATTGCAGAAGTCCTAGCTAGCAGATAAAACTCTAGCACAAGTTTTTTGAGTCCGAACTGGATGGGAAAACACCTAAGGAATATTAGAAAGGCAAATTCATGGCCACTAACTTGCTGTCTGAGAGCAGTTGAGAAGGAGACATTGATGTCCACACAATGGAGTCTCATAAAGGTATGTAACGATTGCCAAGAATCTGCCAGGCAGAGAGTTACATTGCAGTGCATTGTCTGACTCTATTTCAGACCCCAAAAGTACTGTACCCCTCATGAAACAAAGTCGCTGCCAAAAGAATGCCTTTATCAAAAGCACACATCAAATTAGTTTAATACTAAGCAGGAAACTTGTAATTTCTTTGGTTCCTGAAACATAAAAGAATCAGAGAGACTATTTAAAATTTTGAGAGCTGTGTAAACAAAAGGTCAGGGTTCTGACCACATCTCGGCGCGTGTGAGGATTTATTCTACCTGCAGTGGGACTGACTCACAGGAAGACAAAACATTTGTAGCCTGCAGTCTGGGCAGGCTAAAATTATCACAGAACTGAAACTTCCACAAAAGATGAATTGCCTGAAAAACTGCTGATTTTCTCTACATGATGAGTCAACACAGCGGCCACTAGAAAATAACAGAAAATCAACAAAAACAAAATGCCTGAGCTGGATAAAGATTACAAACATATTTTAAATGTAGTACCATCAATCCAGACCAAGAAATTTTGTGCCCCAAAATTCAGCCAAGAATTGAGATTCAACTAAAAGATCTGGAGAGATTCCTATAAGGAAGTGATGCCTCATGGATAGTGTCTGCAGGGATCCTAGCACCGAGTAAAACCAATGCTTGTCCTTTATCACCCTCTGCTATTCTTTGTACCCAGATTTTCTCACATAGCACAACTTCAGAAGATGCAAGGGCTTGGGAAAAATATACATGAGGCCTTTGCTTGCAGTACAGGAAAACATGCATCATTAACTGATACACTCAAGCTTTTGAAACAATGGAAAAAATGGTAGATCATGCTTGGAAATCCACGAAGAAAGGGATGATGGTCTGGGCAGCTGAATTATTTCCTTTGCAGGTTGACAAGTAGAGTTGGATGCCATGTTATGAATGACAGTAGGTTCTCTATGACTCATAATAACCCCTTAGATCAGTTTATTACCTGTTTACTTGATAAGTGATGGCTGGGTAGCATTCTGAAGTGAGAGGCTATTTACTTTAGAGTCATTGGAGTGCGCTCTACTAGGCAGCATATTATTGCATTTTTACCAAATGTTGCCTTCCGTTAAAACACGTTCACCTGGAGCTGGAAAAGGGTGGTGGACATTATGAAATTGCTTCTTTAATGGTCAGGCCTGAATTTAACCCAAGCAACTGCCTGAAGTGAGATGATGGTTGGCAACGAATGTGACCTTGTATCCGTGTTAATGAAAATGTCTACTCTTACTGAGAGCTGGCAGGTTTGTACTTCTGGGATCCAAGGCTTCCCAGGGCTGACTGGGTGAGTTCAGCTAGACTGCGGTGGCCCAGGGCCCTACAGTTTCCAGTTTTGACAGAAAAGGTGTTTTAGGTGGTAAATGGGAGAAAACCAAGAAAAAATAACAGTGCTCTCTGCAGACTTGCAGTGGCATCGTGGGCCAGGAGCCTCGGGGTGACCAAAGTGCCTTTCTCCTCGCCTTCTCTTTACACGCAGACACTGATTGTAGAGAAAGCCAACTTCCAGGCATAAAGCCAACGACTATGCCTACCACATGAAAGAGCATTTATACTGCAATACCACAAAGAAAGATGGAAATCAGTTAAAAGAAGCAAGTGTCTGTTGGGTCTTGTAAGACTTTTGGAAGGCTTGCAAGTCTATTCATAGTGCCTAGGGCTCTCCCAGAGTAGTCTCCTGCTATGAGGGCAGTTCTGTGCTTGGGCTCTCTTCCTCAAGCTGGTTTCAACCTGTTGACAGGTTCTTTCAAGGAAGTGATGAGGCTACAAAAGCCAGGGAAGTGCATGGAGAGGAGGCTGACTTATCGCTCAGTCCTTGCAGCCAGTGGCAATTCCGGGTTACTTTGAGAAAAAAAATAAATACAGTCATGGCTGCTGCTGAGCTGCTTTAATGATTTAATGAACTTGGCCTGGGAAGGCTGAACATGCACCCGACCATGTTTGGTCTTGAAAAGGTCATTTCCTGTGAACTTTTGCCTACCAACACACAGACCTAAGACTGAAGAGATGTGGTGAGTTTAAGGGTCAGAACCATGAACCTTGTTTTGGGGAAGCTTCTCAGATGTAGAAATGCTGTGTATTTGGAAAAATACTTCCAGATGGAGTTCCTTTACTAAAAGCAAGTCAAGACTGCTTTGCAGGAACTGTTATTGGGAAGAGATGGAGATTGGAAAGAGATTGCCAGTAAGAGACTGGAGGCAACATCACAGAAGGGAAACTGAGGAGAGGCTGACAAGCCTCGGGAACTCCAGAAATTCTCAATCACTCATAAAATGTGTGATTCTGGCAACTACAAAATGCATACTTGGGCAGAAATTTGTGTATGTGTTTGTGATCTGGACCTTGAAGACTCATGTCAGAAACTCAGCTTACCAGTGTGCCAGTTTATTTGCATTAACAAATTTTCATGAACGGCTTTGCAATGCATGTCCAAGCAGGCATCTGTGCAGAGCTCTGTGGGCTTCAGGTCAGTCAAGTCACACTTGGGTGCAACAGGAAAGCACATTTATCACACTATAAATGAGACCTCGATCATACTGTCACTGCACTTTTTTCACCCAGGGTTTTGGTGGTTGTCAAAACTCCCATTACCATAACCCTGGCAGCAAGTTAAAGTTCCTGCACACCGGAGAGAGAAGCATCTTATCAAATGCTTTATAATATTGCTTTGCTTCCAAAACCAGCAGCAACCATCAATGCATAGATTTGTGAACTGTTATCGTGTCACAGTAAAAATCACTAACCCTTTTGCTCATGTCAAAAACCTTTCCTTCCGTCCAACACAAATTGCTATCAGTAATACCCTTCCAGCCTCCTAATCGCTAGGTATTTCCATAGGGAATGTCCACAAACTAACACCAGCAGAGACCCAAATGAGCGTCATATATGCATCATTCACGTATCCAGAATATTTTTTAAAATGCTTTCATTCACTTCTTATGCTAAATGTACAAAGCTAAGTGGCAAAGATGTTGCTTTCAGCGATACTTTAAAATTTTCTATCTTGCCAGAAAGGCTGTTGTTATAGTGTCCTTCCTCTTGCTCTGCTTTGGCATGTGCATCTTTGCCTTTCACAACATGGTTGGACAACTCACTACCATCTCGTGGTTTGGCAAGTTTTTGGTTCACCTCAGATTAATCATGCTGAGCTAAGCAAAACAACAGTCCAGGAGAGCAAGGCTGACAAACTGCTATAAAACTTATGGTAGTATTAATTCATTCTTTCTCATTTAGGCAAGATATGAGAAAATGAAAAGACCATGATATTTTTTTTCTCCTTATCTACACGCATAGATATTTTCCATACTGCCTGCTTTGCGAGCTTGAAGAGGTAACAAAACCAATTTTTAAATTCATCTCTGTCAGGCAAAACTAAACATTCATCATTTTCCTCCCTGAGCCCTGACACTGGTGAATACAAATCTGCATTTACTTTTGGGAATTCCAAAGAGAATTGCGAATTCAATTGTTTTTAAAAGATGAAATTTGGCTTAGGGAATAGGATGCCTCCTCCTAGCTCACCCTTCCCTCCTCTAGCGTGGATTTCTATTGCAGACTGAACAACTCCAGTAAGGAGCATTCAAGATAGTATAATACAGGCTGGTAAATACAGCTCGATAATCAGGGTTGTGAAGGTGCAGAGCATATAAGGGATTTATTTTTGATAGTGAATCTACACACATATACATCATCAAGCCCCCACTGAGAAGCAGACCACTCCAAGTGATTAATACAGCTAAAGGGGGCAGATAAGAGATCAATGACAAAAATCACCTGGTTAAAAAAAAAAAAAAAAAAGTAAAAGGTGTTGCATTAAAAGGGCTTTTACTTTGCATGTGAAACAATACTGAGAAACCTGTATTTTAGCACTTGTACTCAATAAGCACTCTAAAGTATGTCGGGATGAGAACAGAAACCCATCCTTTCTAATAATCTTGTGACAAAAGCTAAAAGACATCATCCTATTAACTAGTGATCTCAACTGCTAATGCGGAGTACTTCCTGGTGCCTTTTATGTAGAATGCTGCTATTAAAAAACCACTAAACATTCACTGTGAACAACACAGAATCATTCATCTTTTATCAGCATCTCTTGTTAGAGGAGTATGAGAGGGGCTGAAGGTGTCATTGATATTATAGAGCGGAAATTAATCAGAAATTTTTCTCATATTTTCCTCATCACACTCATTTACTTTTGTACAAATTTCCCCCTGCTAAAAAGTTCATACCCAGCCCCCTGTTGTACGCTTTTAAGTTGAGAATATTCAACGAGTGCGTCAACTGAAAGGCACCAGGTCCCAACACAAAAAGCATTCGAAATTCTCATTTAGTTGTCTTTATTTTGCTAGCGCCATGTGGTCCTTGAAGATGTAGAAAACACGGGAAGCCGAGTAAAGATCAGAGCAAGCTCATTAGCATTCTGACAAAATTGGAGTGGTGGAGATGTATAGTTTGCCTAGTTTGTCGTTTTGAAAGCTACCGGTGGTAAGCTTTCTATTTCATTGTGCTTTTGTCTTTTTTTGGGGTTTTCAACGCAGCGGGGTGGTTGTTAGCCTAGGTTTTCACAGTGCATTGTGGGAACCTTGCCTGCACATTCAGCCTATATAGTATCATTTGAGTTCAAGTAAAAAAAAAAAAGTAATTTTTTTTTCCTATTTATTTCATAACCACCTATGCTAATGAGTAATTGTCATCTGGCTGTCAAAGCCCATCCTGCCCAACATCTGGTTTATAAAGTTAAAAAAAACCCCAAATCCCCAAAAATAAAATAAACTCCAAGCTGTATTTAAAAATAAAACCTTTTAAACATGTAGCTAGTTTTCTTCAAAAGACAAGATAAGAAGAAATTCATTTAAATTCCACTGTTTACAATAAACTAGAAATGAATTTGAGGCAGATCCACTTGATTAGGATTCAAAAGAGACTCTTTCACTGTATAAGAACCCCAGTTCTATTTCAGAGTCTCTTGAAGGAAAGATGGGTTTATGCTCCAGAATTATGTAAATAATGAATTACCTCTTAGAAGACCTATAGAAGTTATTACTCTAGTCATTTGATTTTTTTTTTTAGCCTT
>VZRE01007705.1:466077-468811 GCA_013396775.1 Cephalopterus ornatus | reverse complement strand
AAGGCTCACTTTGAAGGGCTAAAAGGGCTACATTAATGCTGCTATTCGACATGAACGTTTCCAAGTTGCAATGAAATGGATAAAGGTCTTTTTGGATGCATTTATCTGCTAAATCCTTGTGGTTGCCCTCCTATCTTGGATGATGACCCAAAAGAATGTCAACAGCTCATTTCCCAGAGAGCTGGGAAGAGTCACTACACAAACCATAATCTGCACGTTCTCAAAGAACCATTTCAAACATTACATTTCACAAGCTGTTTAAAGAGATTTTTTTTTTCCTCCTCTCATCTCCGCTATCCTACCAATACTTTGGACATCAGTGCCTCAGAAATGAGTGCTTTAACAAAGTTGAAACGTGACTTTTTACGTACTGTGTTGGTGGGTTGGGCATATACGCACGCTTGTACATGCACCATGCAACATGTGAGTGACAAAACATACTTCTCATTCACTTTGCCAAATTCCAGACACACTATGGCAGGGACAAGGAAATAATAAGAATCAAGCTATATTAAGTCATCCCTAATTTACTCATTGGATTTTTTTTTTAATATAATGTGTGTCAGGCTGCCAAAATCACAGATATCCTTGTAGTAGGAAAGGATAAAACCCAGCTTGAAAGGAGTTACAATGGTCTAGATTTGCAATACAGTAAATTTCACAATGGAGTGCAGATTCAAGATTTCTTTACTTAGCAAGGGGGAAAGGATAAACAAATATTAAGAGAAAGAGCTGCTTTATACAAAACCTTCAAAATTCTTTCTTTTTGCTATGCTTTTGGATGGCATCATTATCTTTACCATCAAAATAGACTGAGAGCTGCAGCCAGCCTCTCCTGAGCAAGAAAAGCAAATGGTAAGGCCAAAAAGGTCTTTAAAAAACAAACAAAAAAGTACAAGAAGGTAAGTGCCTGAAAATAGAAAGCTCTGAGATAACCCCATAGTTGTGTGGATTGACAGATCTAAATTTTTCCATCATATTTATAATCTAATTTCACTTTATGCCTCTCATTTCACTCGTGAAATAAAAGATGTTGCCACATTTGAGCTATACATGAAGAACTATATTCCCTCCCCAACTAAGAGCAACACCCTAACCCTGAGAATTAAATAGCAGACATTATTCTAAGCTTAACAAAAGGTAGAATTTTGTCAGCTCCGAGATACCACCTTTATTTCAAATCTCCTTTTAAACACTCAGGTCCTTTTCACTCAAGTTCCAACTCCCAGCAGAGGCAAATAACCTGGAGACTATTATCTGCACGACAGTAAGGGCGACCAAATTATTTTTCTATACTTTGCCATGTGCTTATAGCTGCAAAATTATTTATCTCCTTCACTGCATTCTACTACGAAAGTTTCCTCCAGAAGAATCGCCGGGACCAGCCATATCAAATTAGAGGGCAGTCAGGAGTGTCTAAGTCCAGCTTTAAAACAAATATCATAACAATTACTTAGCCATATGGAAAATAGGGTATGTCTTTCCTGAAAGCTTTTATATATTTTCTATCTCAAATTTCAACTTCATTAGAAACTATTTCTGACTAGCAAGCTGCAAGATTGCTAAATATCTAACTGTTAACCCACCATGAAGAAAGAGACTCTTTTGAATGGCAGAACTTTTCCAAGATGCAAATGAACAATAATCTAATTTTGAGAGTAAATTAACTGAAGGATTCATTTTAATATGTTTCAAAGTCTCCAAAATTAAGTGACAGTTGCAGCCTCTGCAATACACAGACATACGTGCGCTCACACTCAACGTACATATACTAACACGGCATCCCCCCTACACCCAGCTTCCATCCTCAGGAGAACTCACATTGTATTTATGTTTAGGTTCTTATGACTTAAAGGCCAGATGTTTCACAAATGACCAACAATTGGAGGTTAGAATAAATTAATGACTGATTTCTGAGCTTTGATGGAATTAAGCATACTTCTTTTCTCAATGTGCCATGTGAATGTTTGCCCGTTAAACTTTTTTTTTTTTTTTTTTTTTTTTGACAAGTGAGGCCACCCGGCAGAAAACAACTGATGCAAAACCCAGGAGTAATCCCTCTGTTTAGTTCAACACTGTGGTTAGCCTTAACACTGCCTCTATTATCCAATGGATTTAGAGAAACTTTCATTTATTTGTTGGCCTCAGTCTTCCAACTTTGTTGCCTTCTTTAAAGGACCCAAGACCCATTCCTATGTAAATACATTTGCATAGGGCCACAATGAAACTTTCTGGGGCTCAGATTAAACTTGCAGAACTAGATAGCTGCACTGTGCATATTTGTGATCTTCATGTAAGTACTTTCCCAAACACATATGAGTGAATGAAGCCGATGTCCACTCTGGCTACAGGAATGCCTGGAGTTTAAAAGAAATGCTCCACTGCAAACTACAGACCAAAGCTCCAAATGCTGAAGCAAGCAGCAGACACAGCACCCAAACGTGAAATTACAACGTATAGAAAATGAACAAAAAGTCCTTTTCAACAGTCCTTAGGAGCTGTTAAGATCAGCACACTATTTGCTGCAAAACGTCCTCTTCTCTCCTAACCAGTTCTGCTAGGACAACAGGATCCCTAGTGGAAAAGTGATGATTCATAGCTACTTGGGTTTTCATTTTTTTTTTCTCTTGCTGCCTCTGTTTATAAAGAGTACCTAGGGTATAATGTATTATTATAAACTGTACTCAATACAGCCTTCTTCCAGCCAAGTCAAATATAAAGCTTTGCATCCAGC
>VZRE01007705.1:278577-461077 GCA_013396775.1 Cephalopterus ornatus | reverse complement strand
TTTCTATACGTGGTCTCATAGAAAGGAAGAGTGCATTTTATGCCTCGAAAGCTATACAGCCAGACAATCAGAAAGCTGCCTTAGTTCTTATTATCTGATGCTAGACAACATGTATGGTTTAATTAAATATGTACTTGGGGACTGTAACATACCATTATATATGTGCCCTGAACTACTATTAAAATAAAACACAGCATGTATGTCCATACACTGCTGTGTGAAATACACAAATGCTACCCCTTTAAAATCTTTTGTGTATGTCCATTTTGTTTGATATGTCACATCTCCTGGGACCCAAGTTTTAGTGCCCTGAGACACAGGCAAAAGCCAAAGAAGAGTAAGAAATATTACACCAGGAAATATTACAGCAAAAAGACCAAATACGAATTCATCCCAGGACAAGATTTAATATGAGAAGTGAAAATTTCATTCTGTTAAAAGAGACTAAACCAACTATTTTAACTCTCCTTTTTGTCTGTACCTTTTTAGCTCAACCTTTTTCCTTTTCTATGAAATTCAAATGTTTCTGTCTTACAAACCTCAGTCCTTTATATCTTCAAAGCCGTGTAAAATGCTAACTAATTAATACATGTGACTTTCCTTTCACATGTGACAACAAAGCATATGCTGCTTTTTCGATTGGTAAGAGTTAATTTGCAGTGACACAACATATGTGTTTACAGGTTTTCTAATGTTTGTTGTTTGGTTCACTGTGTAATTAGGCCTATTGACAAGGAAGCTTATGCACTGAAAAAGGAGGGGTGAAGCAGTGGCTGGGAGATGGCAATCCTGCCTCATTTTGAGTACCTGCAGTGTTGAAATTAGATACGACTTGGAAAAAAATAAAGCAACACCTCAAACTCAGAAGACAGTGTAGAAGACTGTCAAGCCACAGTAATTGCTATCAAAAAGACAGAACTTGTCAAGATCCACCCCAGAGGACCACCTGCATCACGAGGAACCACCAAGGTGTATTACTCTACAGCGATGGTAAATCTCAGCAGATATTAACTCTTGCTTTTCAGATCTCATTTAGAAGACCCTATGCTCCTGGGCAGGGTCAGCACACACAGACTGCAAGATCCCAGTGGCTGCATTGTCACCTAAGTGCAGTAGCACAAACCCAAAATAACTTCAGTGCTGTCACCAGAGTTGCATTAGGTACAACAGCAGCACGGAAATTGCAGTCAAGGTGAACAATGGGCCAGGGGAGAGTGGAAATGATTAAATAAAAACCCCTTTACTTTTTAAGATTCACCTGGAAAACAGTAACTATAAGATAGCTGTCAATATACAGAGCTTATCTGTCTGTGCAAGATTTTATGATACTGCACTTAGCTAATGTGGCTAATGAAAGAAAACAAATTTGACAAAAAATAAACCCACGAGGACAGTTGAAAACAATAGATAAACCACCTGCATTATTTCCTGTGCAATTAAACTCCAGAATTAGTATACAGTAGGAAAAATATCAAAATGGTGATAGTATCGCTTATCTGGCTCTCTAGTGAATCACATTTACAGCCACCCCCACTGCCCGCCGTGCATTAACTCTTCGCACCGTGGGTATGTACAACTCTGAAATATAAAATTAGTTGCTTTTGAAGGACACTGAGCTCCCTCTGGTGAAGGCATAACAAGTTTATTAAGTAAGCACCACCTCTGGAAGTATAATCCCCTCTGGCTTCTTCCATGGAGTTTATTGGTTCAGTTTTCCTAACCATGAGCATCATTAGGGCAATGCAGTAATTAAGAGTTGTTAGAAAGTGAATTCTCAAACTGCAGATTAGAAAATTAAACTATTTCCTGATTACATATTAATGGAGCACAACAATAGCAGTTGCCATAAGCTTGGAAGGCAACCAAGGGATAAATCTGTGTACTTAATTACCATAAACAATGGCTGCATAGAAATGAAGTTTTATGCACATTCCCTTCTGTAATATGTCTGATATCAGTACACACTTGACAATTCTTGTTCAATTATCTCTATTATTTAATGCGCTGTGAACGGCTCTGTGTAAATAAAATTAACCACCCCAATTACTTTGAATTCATCTAGGGACAACGTAATAAAAAATGTGAAGAATTCTGTATGCCTATTAATCTAAAACATTACAGAAGCTTTCACCAGATTTTCTTGTCTATATTTATTTTGTCTACATTTTTTTTAGTGCACTGCTAATTCAATTACATTTACCATCACTGGTCAATCAGCAGCAGCAGAGGGTTTTTTTTATTTCATTAATCCTTGTACAGTACCACAAACACACTCATCCATTGGAAAGGTACAGAATCTCACATGGAAAACACAAATATGTTTCTACTTGAATTTGGGAGCCTGCAGTTAATCAGAAAAACAATTAAAAACACTTCATACCCTGTGGTCAGATAAAAAAAAATCTGATAGCTATAATTTTTTTTCAAATACTTGTTTTTCCAATTAGTGAAGAAATAGTGACTGAAAAAGAGATAAACTTAGATTAGAGATTTGTAAACTGGGATTCTTTGGTTTTTATTTTAATTGTGCTTTCTGATAATTCTGCATTTTAATTGGCACTTGGATATCAGGATGATAGACACCTTCAAATACAATGACAGAAGAATTTGCAATGCAGAAGGACACTGTCAGAAGTAGAGACAAAACTATTTTATCCATAACAGGTCAGGCACAACATGGGTAGGTAAAATCCTGAAGAAAGCAAAATAATTCTACCTCTGTCATAGTTTAGCGTCAAGCCATTATAACAGAGGAAGAAGAAAAATCAACGATATTAGACTATGACTTTTATACTCAATCCATATCGTTCCTCTTACCTGAACCTCTGTGCTATGTTTTCTCTAAAAACTTGCACCCACCAAGTGCTCTGTGATGGTGTAGGTTGCCAAACCCCTTCTACAAACTCTTACATATATCCAGACAGCAACAGCAAATGTGCCGTCAAGTTACTCTATGGAGTTCAAGGCACTGAAGCACTGATCCCCCTAAACAACACCGCACTGGAACAAGGTGAGGTTACATTTTCATTTTAAGTGCAAAGACCAAGGACTGACGTTACACACTGGTGACATACATTACTGGGTATTAATAAAAGCATGACTATTCAGATTCAAATGGAAATCGGCAACCCAGGAATTTTAATAACTTTTATTTTTTCACACATCTTAGAAAAGTGTTTCTCATCAAACCATGAGCAGCTGGCACTGGAAACGCAGAGCTCCAGCCAGTTCCAAACTCTTTGCCTAGCTGATGAACTTTGAAAATCTCAGCTCTCCTTTGGCCAAGAGCCAGAAGCTTGTCTTCCCCAGCCAAAAGGGCTCTCTAGCAGGGCAGGAAAATGGCAATGCATGTGCAGACAGGACCTGGGCTCTCTTCCTACAGCCCCATTTCCATTAGATGCCCTTTTCCTAAAGCTGGGCAGCAGCTGCAAGGGCAGTAGTGGAACAGAACCTCTGCAACCCAGAGAGCATTCTGTCAGGGACTCCTCTCCTCCTGGTTCATGACAGAAAAGGAGTGAGGCATTGAGAACCTCCAAGATCCACTCCTCACAGCTGCCCACAGCCCTAATAAAGCTAGGGTGGCATTTTCAACCTTTTATGTGCAATCTGAAGAGCTAAACTTTCTGTAAAAGGTAAGAGGAATGTCTAACAAAGTCAAGGAGTGCCACGAGCTGGGATCTAACCAAGAGCATATATTGTCTAAACCTACAGTTGCTTCTCTTTTGGTGAAACCATATGAATTCTTCCACATTTACCAAAGCCTGCATTGTCCAAACGTTAGTCACTATATTCTTCTGGTCTTACCACTAGCCCATAGAAAGGAAATTCCCACCAAGACAGGTGGAACATTAAAACAAAGGTATCAATACATGAGAGCAGGAGACAAAAGTGTATCCCTGTGAAATGAATGTAGCCACAACAGATGTTCAAGCTGCAGCCTGAAAAAATCCCTCCTGGCCGAGCAACAAAACGGACTCTCAAACTCAAGAGGATGAAGAGCTGCCAGGTGGCGGAGTCCCCCCACTGGAAAAAAACACCCCCAGTTTTGTGCTGGAGAAGGATGAGAAGGAAGAGGGAGTGCTTTCTTCCTAGGAAGTCTAATAAGGAACCAGGCCAAGCACAGCAGAGAAGGAAAAGATGGTCTAGTCCCCAGCAAAAACAACAGGGTTGAACAGACCATGCTCTACCTTCCTGAATTTAATTTCATGGCAATGATTGAACCATCATGGGAGTCTCTCAGTTTTTTAATTTATCTTGTATGTCACACATCTTGCATGTCACACATGGAAACAATGCTGAAAATCCCAATACAAAATGTGCCCCTACACTGATGGGGACTAATTCTGTGAATAGTTATTAGGACAATTCAGTGTAAGCCCTTCCTGACACAACTGTACAAACATGGCACCCTGCTTCAACTGCTGAGGAATAAGGTGGGCAGAGACCTTTACTTGCCTGAAGTTCAACAGTATTACAACCCCAAGCAGTACAAAATTAAGAAAGAGATGTGATTAAAGAAGAATGTTAATTATTAAACCAATTCATTTGTGGTTCTTGTCCTTCATGTTGAGTTTTCAGGATCTTTCAGTGACACTTGCCCAAATAACCTCCTTGTTCCTAAAGCTTGCATTTTCAGAAAAAATAAATACCAAAAGACTTTTCAGAATAATTCTTAGAGCTGGCAGCATTTCACATTTCTCATCTTTCTGGTATGTACCAACACTTAAGGGAGTATTTGTAAAACCCCGAGATCATCATCAACAGCCCTTCGGGGCTTTTCTAGCTATCATGCTGTGGTTACTTTCTTCCTTCAGACTTGGCTTTACAGACCACTTGGTGGTCTGTGGCAACCTGGCAGGTTATATGCTGTTGACTCATCTTTTTCATTTCCAGATTTCTCTCTCAGTCAGACACTGAGGCAAAGCTGTCCAGACTCTGCCAGAAGAAGCTGGGACTAAGATGTGGGCACAAGCTTCTTGTTTGTCTGTGTGAGGAATTATTTCCTGAAGAGAGGTAGGGAACAAAACCAAGTGCCATCCTGACAAAGAGAAGAACTAACGAGATGAGATACAGCAGATCCTCTGAAGCAACTGCAGTGGGTACCAGAGGGAGAGAGCAAAGGAGAAGGAGGTGCCTGAAGGGAAGTGAAGGCAGCCAAGGAGCCAGGGGAAGGGGCTGCACTTGGAGCACAGAAACAGAGCTGACACAACAGCATTTCAAAGGCACAGCAAAAAGGATGTTCTCCACCACCATACCACATGCTTGTTTTGAAAACAAAATGAAAAATACCCCAGCAAACCCTCCTAATGCTACTTTTCCATGTAAGCAGTTGCAGTTGTTGCCACAGGGATGTTGTCTGATGACAAGTGGGATACTGATTGGCAGGGGAGGTGGTACATGAGATAGGCTCTCTGGTAAGATGTGAGCCACAGTTAGAGAACTTTGAGAATCGCTGCTTTCAAGGCTACAAAACCCACCAGTTTTCACAGGTTTTCTCCTAAACTGCATTTTTAAGCTGAGAACACAAATAGGACATTCATGAAGGACTTGTCAAATCGTTTGCTTTAAGTTAAATCCTGAATGCTCAGGATATGATCAACATAAAAGTAACTTTTTTATTATGGCTGCACCACTTGTCCCCTTCTCCCCAGTACAAGAAGCAGTGGATATTCATTAGTATTCCTGCTACAAACCTTACAGCTATGCTCTTACTCTCTAGCTCTGTGCTAGACTCCCTATTTTATGAAAGATACTTAAAAAAAAAAATCACCTCATCATGGGTTTGACAGGAGGAATACACTAACTCCTGTCATACTTCAAAATATAGGAAATTAAAATCCACAAGAAATCTCTTTTAAAATAGAGTAAATGACAAAAGTCAAATAATAACATGGTTATTAAAGTTTTAAAAATCCCCAAGTGCTATGCTGATGACTCCATATGTATCTATAGATGGTATTTGGAGTACATGTAAGACTTGTGGAACATTGTACTCTTGAACAATTTTGGCTCTTCTGTGCAGAACATACACTTCACAAACATAAAAATGTATACAAGAAAGTGCAGGATAATATATAGACATTTTTTCTAGCCAAATAACTAAAGGTGATGTAATGCATTTGAGAAAGTACTTAAAAAGACCGTAACAGGTAAAAGTCCTATTAAACAAGCATTCATTCAGCATGGGAACAGTTTCTGATTTACCTGTCTTTGTAAAATTATTTAAAAAGTCAAATAACCTGAGCACATGAGAAAGTAAATACAACATTCTAATATTTGGATAAATGGGGCAGGCTCCTTTCAAAGTATTGAACTTTAACTAAAGTTGATTAATCTGTATTACAAAACAAAATACTGGATTAAAATCTACTTTAAAACCTGTTATTTCAGTTTAAGACAGGTTTCAAGTTTATAACATCAGATATACATATAACTTTCAAAGACAATTTACTCACAAAGTAATTTGGACCAACTAACTTTTTTCCCTCCAAAGGACAGGAAGAACACTTTTTGGACGTACAATATTATTTTTTTTTTGAAACATCCAAACACCTTTTGTTTCCAACTTATGTGGTTAAACCTCTCCATCTCAGATGACTACCAGCACTTAATACCCATCTAATGTTCATCACTGAAGTCACAACCATTATGCTTTTAACAAAAAAATTGCCCATATACTTTAATCCTTTCAATAGCACCTAAAACACCAAGAATTACAGACTTTCAAAAACCACTCTCCTGAAAATAAACAAATAAAATAATTGTGGAGCATCAGTAACCAGATAGTATTCTCAAATTTCAGAGATCTAGTCAATGGAGCCTTCCTCCATGTACTGTGCTCTGTTTCATGCAGTACATGGCTTTAGCTGGCCAAATTTTTTTTTCCCACTGAATCAGTAGAACAGTGAAGATCTTACTTTTTTTCTTTTTTTTTTTTTTTTTTAAGCAGTGGCATATCAATGAGGCACAGATGTGTATTCCAACTCTGCATGGATGAGCACACTGTTCAATAGTGCTGGCTCACACGGTATCAGGGCAAGTTATCACTTCCCATGAAGGCACTCTTATCACCAGGGCCCAGAGAGGTGGCTGCAAATCGCAGCCTTTTTATTTTCAAGGCAGTTTTGCTGAACATTCAGGCTTCAAAGATTCACACTTCCAAAACTCTATAAGAGTTTGTGAACGCTCAATTTGCCAAAACTGTTTACAGTGTAATTGGGCACCGTACCTGTGTCCATGAGATAGCGAAGGCGCTTCTCCACCAGCGCGGCACGGGTGTCAATTTGCTTTTGCTCATTCTCTAGTGCTGCCAATTCTCCTACAACATACTGACTGGTGTCTTTGAACCCTTTCTGTTAAAGAGAACAAACAAGAAGAAAAAACATCACTTGTAAGTTGCATTTTTCTTTTCCACAAACACTTAGTAAGGCACTTACCTAAACAACCAAATATCACGCTCACCACCAAAAAGCTAACACATTTCATAAACTTTACAATTTTGCCAAATGTCCTTATTTATTAAAATACCCTGTTTTTTCTCTAGGGAACATTTGATTTTGCAGCTTTTTACCACCTGGCAGATATTTTGAAATTTCTCTAATTTATTTCTAAGCACATAAAAGCTGCAGTAACAAAGCATCATGAAAAGAAAGGTAATCCAAATAAAGCACTATTTAACGTGCCATTTCTACTTATTCAATTTTAAAATGTTAACTATAGGAGCTAGAAGAACTAGCACAAGAGTCTCTAATGGCAAATAAAAAATGGGCTTTTAAGATTAAAAACAAACCCGAAACAAGCTCCCTGGCTTGTTTAGCTCCTCTGAGGCAACTGTGATGTGAGGCTCCCCAGCCTGGGCCATCACGCCTCTCTGGGTTTCTCTGACTGAAGGAATTGTCCTGTTACAGGGTGATCTGTAAAAATACCACTAATTACTCTAACTGTGATTCTTATCCTGCAAAGTGCTGACAAACATCCCTGGACAGATGCTCAGGTGCCTCAGGTGCATGGGAACTAACTCGAGCTGTCCTGCCTCTGTGCCAAGAGGTGGCCCTGGGATGTTGATAAATCCTACTGAACCTTAGCAAGAAAGCTGTAGGAACACTAACAAGTCAAGTTTGCCTCTTGTACCCTGTAACTGCTCAGCATTGCCCCGCAGATGACCACACAGATCTCCAAGTGTTTCCAAAGTGGTCTGGCTGTTTTGTAGGAGCCCAAGTAAAGGCATTCAGGACCTCCCAAGTTTTTCTCATTTGGCTCAACAGCTTTCACACAGTTTTGTGGCTGTACACAATGCTGAAATGTCATTCCTTAAGTATGTTTTTGCATAAGTTACGAAAAACAGTATTACTCCTTCCAGGCAATCTCAGGCACTTTTTTCTCCTATGCCTGACCCAGAGCCTTGGTGAATGTTTTAAAGAGGGAAAAAAAAACCCTGACAAAATGGTTTCATGTTTCATGTGCACTCTGTAAAGAATGCAACAAAAATCACTGTCCTTTGGGAACAGAAAAATAAACAGGATTTTTTAATGAGGCTCATTTCCCTACAAGTTATGAGGCCTAACTTGTTGCTGCATAAGGGTCTCAGATACTTTCACCAAACATTTTAAATTTTTCTGCTGTAAATGTGTCTGAAATAATCAATTCAGCTTCAACAGGCATAATATACACAGCATATTATTTCAAATAAAGACATGTTCAAAGTGAAATCTAACAGCATGGCTGAGCTCTCTGGACCAGTAACGAGCACACAACTTTGAAATTTGGGTTATCCGAATTTAAGAACATTACGCCCTGATTAATTTGGTCCTTCTCTTCCTACACAACAGCCAACAGTATCACCTCTAATGGAAAACCTCTTTCTACCTGTTGTATAGCCAGAAAAACAACAACAACAAAACCAAAACTCCCCGAGAGCACTCCGTGAAGAAAGGAAAAAAAATCAGTCTGGGGAGTTGAAGTGATGTGCAATATATTGCCTTTCATCAACCATAATTAATTGAAAATAGTATGAAAACTTCCCTAATGTCAGCATGCATAATTGTTAACAATTGCTATTAGAACATGAAAAGAAATGCTGTGTCAGGCTGTAATATCCCAAGAGTTCATGTGTATCATCTGCATATATAATGTGAATTCACTGTGCCAGACCTTTTCAGCTCTGCAAAAGTACAACTGGGCTAAAAATAACTGGCTCGTAAAAAGTTTGATGTTTTGGTGTAGATATGACAGCATTACAAAATTGCTACTCAGCTCTAGATTGCTTCAGCAAAAGCGACAAATGTGTTCAGATAAACTGTGGAGAGCAACAAACAACCACCCTCAAAGGCTGTGTTGCGCTTTCAGACAAAAAAAATTCAAGTTAAAACTTGGTTCTTCCTGCTTCTGTCCCGCAGCTGTCCATCAAAACCAGCTTTCTCCCTGCGGTCTATCAAATATTTCCCTCACAAATCAATTTTACACATGATCAGCCCATACCCCTACTGAGCTGAACCTCCCCGTTAATTAAGTGAAGAAATTACCATATATATTATATTAATGCAAACATCATTCAGCTAGTAATTCACGGCTGATCTGGATAATGGAAAGGTTGAACACCCATTAACCCAAGCCAACAAAATGGGTTGGCTGAGAAATTCTAGCAGGTCTCATGTGACTCTTCCCTCTAACTGCAGCTCTGCGGTATCTGCTATTGTAATAATTAAAATCCTCCCGGTAGATCAATACTGGAATCTCTTTATGGGAAGTGCCCTGATGGAAATGTCTCAAGGAAGCTGGGGCTGTGGAACTCTGAAAAATTCATTTTTTTTATCTGACAATTATCACCACACTGCAGACTAATTCAACAGTGCACCCCTCTCACTCTGCTTTGAATGCACTGGAGATTGACATCTAAAAAACCCTAACATCTCATTTTAACAAATAAAGGCACTATTTCCACATACAGTTTGGAATTATCAGCAATCATGAAACCAGACAAAAAATTAATATACATTAAGCACTTCATCTTCTGATGGCTTCCTCTGAGTCTCAGCTATCGCAGCCTTCTCCTCATTTCCTCTCTTTGTATCTTCCTGTATTGATCTCTGCCTTTTCATCTCTTGAAAAAAGGGAAAA
The DNA here is from genome assembly GCA_013396775.1 of Cephalopterus ornatus. NCBI lineage: Eukaryota > Metazoa > Chordata > Aves > Passeriformes > Cotingidae > Cephalopterus > Cephalopterus ornatus. The sequence continues at coordinate 450,961 of VZRE01007705.1, read as the reverse complement.
GACATGTAAAATTATTATAAAGCTTGATATTTATGTATTGAAATGTGGACTTACATTATCGGGTTTTCATATATTTATTGTTAAATATTATTAAATCATAAGATGGGAAAACAGGTTTTATATTTTCTCCTACCTGGTCTGCTCTCCACGTATTGACTGAAAGACTGGAGCTGAGTTTTCCTGACAGTCGAGTCCTTGCTGAACACAACAGGATTTCTAAACCGTTCTGCTGCTTTTTGTGATCGCTCAGCACGATGTTCCTCTGTTCCATTCTGCTGGGGAAAAAAACAGACACACAACAGTTTCTTTTGTTTACAAGCGAGAAGACATTAATTTGAAAGGTACGTTTTTGTGAGGGGACAGGACACAGCTTTTACAAAAGTGGATTTCACAACTTTGGCTGTGGTTTATATTAGATGGAAGTATCAGCTGCGGGGAAAAAACCAGAAGAGTGATTGACTTTTCCTTTTTTTTCTTGCTTTTTTTTGTTAAATGTGTGGTGGCAACGACTGGCTTTTTGCTCTGTGGGCACCCTCCTGCAGAACTCCCCACTTCTTTACCAGCCAGACCTATTCACTGTGACAAGCATTTGCCAGCAACGCCGATTTTAAACAAAAAATCCCTCCTTTGCACCTTTGCTTTGCCAAGCGCTGCGCGTGCTGCTGCCAAGTCGCAGTGTCTCTGTCCCTGAACACGATCTGTATCATTTTAAAGCGTGTTGCCTTTAGCCTCTCTCCCAGCCCGGTACAGAAATCTGTCGTTTTCTGTAGTCCCGTAGACTTGTATGACAAGAAGAACTAGTTTCTAATTTTATGCCCATTGAGATAAACCACTAATGCTGGATGAAGTCTAAAAGGTAGGATTATAATGCTACCCCACTGAACTGCATTTCATCAGCTATAACTTTCCAAAGCCAGATTTGTAAGTAAGCCCTTTACAGCTAAGGAAACTACAATTATCTTTTCCAGGGCTTCCTATGTTAATACTGGTAACAAATTCAAATGATTCTATCAACACCAAATATCCCAGAAGACTGAACCACTGTGGTGTGTGGAAACTGCAGATACCGAGGTGCTGTGTACCAAACAAATATTTCATTTTATACCTAATCTTTTATTATTTTTATTAAGTGTTTTGAAAGTAAATAGGGAAAGGCTAAGATGCATGACTAATAGCTAAGCCTGCTGAATGCTGAAACTGGTTATCAAAAGCTACCAAGACTTTGCCCTTCCTCTGCATTGAGACAATTGGTAATGAGGGAGTTCTCCAACGGCCTATTCTCTCGCCTCAAGGAGGCCGGGGATACACAATCCCCAAGGGAAGGTAACAGTTTATCCTTTTCCACAAACACAGAATGCCTCATTTAGAAACCTGTAAACTGCATTTTATTAAAAAACAAATCCACCTCAATGCCAAGAGCTCCATGAGAACAGATGGACACCATATATTCCTTATAACGCTGCCTTTCAACTCCTCCTTAGAAAAGACGCATGCAGAGATAAACTGTTAAGTTGCACCTTTTTGCGGGAGTACCTTAAAAAGAATCAACTCCTTCACAAAAGCTTTTTATACAGAGAAATACCATTTTTGTTAAGTTAGGTGATACCAAATTACCCTAAGAGGCGGCCTGTGTGTCATTTCACAGAATTAAGTGTAAACAAGTATTGCTTATATCCCTGGATGACTTCTCAGCTGCACTAATCAGGTGGTTATGATTCTGGTTAAATAAAAGGTGGTTTCCTGTTATTAGCACAATAACCATCTCACAGCCTAAACCAGAGTCTTTACCAAAATAAACAAACATGACTAATTTTTTTAGGCTTGGCAACATGCTAAAATATCAGTGTGATTAGCTAGTAAATCCCATTTTAAGAAACCTTTTTATGACTGGGGACTTCTGCCACTTTACAAATGTATTCCTCTAAGCCTACTAATTCAGTTAGCCTTTTCAATCCATTGTATTATTCTTGGGCCAGCTTCATTTTGCATTAAATCCACTGCAGAAAGCTAAATTGAACGCAAAATTCAGACTTGATCCAGGCTTCCTTTTGTTCAAAGATAGAGACCGAAAGTCCTCTGCTGCTGCCACACACTTTCATCACCAATTTATAGGAACTGACAGTGTAAGGGAAAAGCAATGAAAGTCATTGTTTTGGGACTTCAAAGCATCTCTGTATCTGGGGAAGGAAATCCTTTCAGTCAGCAGCACTCTCCCCACAGACTGCAGGTGGGTGAAAAGTTATACCCAACTGGAAGTGCCCCAGAGCCATAGGGATATTAATGACATACAGGGACTATTTAAAAAAAAAAAAAAAGAATAGTAAGAACACAAGAGTCTAATTAAGAAAATGAAATTGAAAATTGATTGGTGGGCACTTTATGCTGTAGTGGTGAACACTAAGAATAGGCAAAATGCCCACATACACCACCTACTCGTGTCTGTTTTTCTCAGAAGCACTCATCAAGTACCCAAAGTATGTATGCCTTTAAAGTGTACCATGGCTTAATTTTAATGTAGGAAAAACAGAGGATCAGGACTGGGAGGGAAGCAAATCCCTGGGAGTCCAATCCTGCTCCATTTAGGTCAGGTAGAGTCTTGCTGCTGATTGCACCAGCAGCAGGATGGAGCCCATGCTGCATTTCTGATATCAATGACAACCTGAGCAGGCAGAATTGAGAGATGCTTCTAACATCTCTTAGTATTTTGCCAAAGACAAGTACCATGATTAAAAAAAAAGAGAAGGAAAAAAAGGAAAATGTGTTGATTAATCAACTGGAAAAAACACAGTGCATTGCAAACCATGTAACTGCACTGCCATGAAGGTTTTCTGTGTTTCTGACTCTGAAGGATTTGATAAGAAATTATTTTCCTCCTCACAAAACACAAACCCTCAAACATAACACACAGGTACCAAAACAAAAGCATTAAGCAAAACTTACCTTAATGTCTTGCTCTGAGCTATCTGTTACAGTTTTCTGAGCAGCACTGGAGAGCGAATTTGCCACCTGTGGCTGAGCTTCTAGGAGCTTCTTCAGCTTCAAATCCATCAACTTACTGTTTTGTTCTGCTAAATATGCAAATACCACATACAAGAGAGTGAGATGCATTTCAATGCAGAGTCGCTACAACAATGCAGCAATTTAAAAGGTAGATTTCATTCACTTTGCTATCATTTCACACTAAAAAAATAAAAAGTAGAAGGAATTGTTTTTTGTGATTGGGATTGGTGCAGGTTTGTGTACAGTACAGAGATATTCCTAAGTTTTCTCAAAAAACATTTGTAACACTCTGCTGAATAAGTAAACATGCTTGCAGACAGCAGATGAAAAACACAGAAAGTCAATAACGTTTAAAGTTACTTCCAGTGGGTACCTATACTTTGGTATAAAAACACACTTAAAGAGCCATTTATTTTAAGACGATACCTAACAATTTATCACATAATTTACATAACTGATAACCCCTCAACTTTATGAACTACTAATTCATCCTAAGGCTTCTTGGCACAGTTTCTCAACATTAAAATTTCAGTATCAAAAAAGGTGTCTTTCTAGTAATAATTTACTATGATTTATAGAATATGTTGAAGCTGGGAGAGTCATAAACCACTTCAGAACTGCATCTGTGGGACAGAGTCAAAGTCTGCTGAAGCCCCCAAATTTTTATTATCAATTTTAGCAACTTGGATCAGAGCTCAAATAAATAATAGTTGAGAATTTTACCTCCCAGTAATGCTCATTCTGTATGTGAATGTTGACTATATGAATTTGTAACACACCTACACACATAGTTACCTACACACATAGGAAGGAGAAAGGTGTTAATAACAGGCTGCTGCACAGGACTATGGAGCTAACCATGGGTAGGGAAGCAGGAAAACACTGGTGCAGAGGCCCCCAGACATATACTTTACATAGCCCCACATGAAAAATCACCCCTGAACTGGAGTGAGTGCAGCATCACCTGCACATATGATGCACTTACACCTGGGCCTTGAGTCAAATGCAGAGGAAATAGCAGTGGGTATGTTTTCCTAAATGCACAACCTGACTTTTTCACTACAGGCTGGTGACTTCTAGCTGGTACGGAAAGTGGAGTCATGACTGTTTTGCCACACAGCTCCTTCCAAGGTATGGAGTGCTCCAATTCATATTAGCCAAAACATTTTTGGCATGCTGGCAACCAAATGCTGCCTGCCTCCAGCAGCGACAGGTTGGGGTGGATTATGATGAGGGATAGTTTCCCTTTCCTCTGCCACACCCAGTCAGGGTGTCCTTAATCGAGGCTCACATGTAAGTACATGCATGTTCTCATGGGTTTATACATAAACACCATGTAATAACTATGATATAAGAGGTTAACAACAGCATATGGTAGAAGTGCTGACAAATACAGACAGAAGCAACATCTGAAACCACGAAGCAGTAAAAATAAAGTTTTCCCTTCCTGAGAGAGATGGGAGGGACTAAGATCCAGCTGGGAAAAACTAATGACCCTAAATGTGAAATGTCCCTTAGAGTTTTACTTTTAGATGTTCCCAGGAGATTCAGCCTTCATTAAAACTTGGTCTGAACTGGCAGAATTACACCAAAATCTGTGTGCTCTCATTTCTATCACAGCATTAGGCTGCTTTCTATATCACTCTTACTTGCCTATACCTTTGGCTTCAGTGCAGATTGAACTGCAAAATGATGTCTGAGTTTTTTTTCAGAATGTCTCCCCATGGTGGACATGAAGCATTGGGTAGTGGGTTTGTATCCCTGAGAAGGTACTTCTCAGGAAAAAAACCCCACAGAAATAAATGTTGGTAAATCACTGGGGCAATGTGACAGGCATATTCACTTACTGATTTTCTATTTTTTAGAAATACAGTTTTTTATTGGAAAATAATACAGTTTTTATTGAAAAATTATTTGACAGTATTCTGCTCTAAGTAAGCTAAATTCAAATGCTAGAAGCATTAGATGTATTTCTTATGTGCCTGGAAATCCTCAAATAGAAAAAAAATAAAGGACACAACTCAAATATTTTTGCATCCACACAAAACTAGAAAGTTCTATATACATAACACTGTTGGTTTAATTTCCAAAGAACAAAGACTAAATTATGTTCTGATCTAATATATTATGGACTACAGAGTTGGGCCCAGCTAGCATGGGCAGAATCAAGTCAGAGGGTGCTGGAGATGTTCTCTCTTGTACAGACTGTTTCACGATGCAGTTCTCTGCTGGCCAACGTTCTCCAGGCTTGAGATAACTTGCAGTGAGCAGAAAGGCCCTGACAGAGAAGCCCACCACAAACAGAGACCCTGGGCACTCCCCAGGGCTGCCTGGATCAGGCAGACTTGTACAGAGAACAAACTCCTTCAGCAGCTCTCTGCAAGGAGAGGAGCCTCTAATGGGTGGGCAATTCCTTTTGTGTCTTTGAAGATCTACCTCCTTTTAAAATAAGCATCTCCCTTGTAAGAGTCCAACATATTTATCGTCATATTTATCACTTGAACTCCAGTTTCGCTTGAATATTTTTGAAGGGGGGAAATATCACTCCTATGCTCTAATGTGTTAATAAAACTCCTATTATTTGAACAATAGAAAGTAAATGGAACTAATTCTGTTCCAGTTTATACCTCCACGCCACCACCGGAGCAACAAGGTGTAAATACAAGAACTGGTCTCAGAAGGACAGATGCCAAGTCCATACGGACACAGAGAGACACATTTGCTCCTCTTCCCTGAGCAAATGGGCCAGGATGGCAGTGCAGAGAGTGGCAGCAGTACTCAGCCATGCCACTGCTCACTCCTCTGCCTACCTGGCACAATCCAGGCAGGGTGCTTTCAGGTGGCTCTGCTTTACTAATCTGGCCTGGGGTGCCCTTCCCCATCAAACAAGCAAGAGACATTTAAATCTGCCATTGTTGGAAATAATGATTTTGTTGATTTAAAATTCCAACTAAACATGAATGCAGAATATTAAGCACTAGGGTTTAAAAGACCTGAAAAGGCAGAAAGGAATAAATCTGACACAGAGACAAGCAGCACAACAGTACTTATATGATGATGGAGTGTTAGTCATGCAAAATACACAAAATAGCCATTATTTAAATTACCCGTTGAATCAAGGTCATTTTCTAGGTTAGTAAGTTCATCTCCACCTTCAGTAACAGAGCATTCAGGAACCTCCTCATTAGTATCTATCTCAATATTATCATCATCCTCATCCTCATCTGTAGGAACATACAGCATTAAGGTTAGTATTTTCATATGTACATGCAACACGTCACTAAAAAAAATAAATGCTTCAGAGAACAAGCTGAGTTACGATAAAAATGCAAATAATTGAATAAGTCTGGAAGGAGATTTCATTCTGTCCACTGATGGATTTATCTTTAAACTGATGCAATTCAATAAACACATGGGAGTCTCTGTTGGAAACTCCTGCTACAATAGAGTCTGGCCTCAGCAGTGGCTGTTCTTTGTGCTGAATTTTAGTAACTCGAGTCAAAATAATTTCCCCTAGGCTCCCAGTTCTCCATAATGCAGAACGGGTGCCAAAGCTGTGGCAGGTTCAGATTGGTCTGGCCAGCAGAAGGACTTGTGAGTTGCGGTCTCCTGAGAAAGGCAGCAGCTCCAGGTACTGAGTACCCAGCTCGGTGGGACTTGCTGCTCCTCATTTTGCACAGTACACCACAGACAGTGATCACTGTACCTTGCCTAGGTGTTAAAAGTCTCCTATCGCTTTTGACGCAAGGAGGCAAACTACCACCTGGAACACCATGCTTAGTAAGCACTGGTGTCAACTGTAGCAAGGGCACACTCACAAATTGCTGTTTTCACAGAATCACAGAATGGGTTAGGTTGGAAGGGACCACAGTGGGTCATCTAGCCCAACCTCCCTGCTCAAGTAGGGTCATCCCAGAGCACATTACACAGGACTGTGTCCAGATCGTTCTTCAAAATCTCCAGTGATGGAGACTCCACAACCTCTCTGGACAACCTGTTCCAGTGCACTGTCACTGCACAGTAAAGAAGCTCTTCCTCATGTTCAGGTGGAACTTCCTGTGGATCAGTTTCTGCCCATTGCCTCTTGTCCTGTTAGCTGGTACCACCAAGCAGAGCCTGGCTCCATCCTCTTGGCAACCTCCCTTCAGATACTGATAGACATTCATGGGGTCCCCTTTCAGTCGTTTCTTCTCAAGGATGAACAGGCCCAGCTCCCTCAACCTGTCTTCGTATGAGAAATGCTCCAGTTCCTTGATCATCTTTGTCCCCCTCCTCTGGACCCACTCCAGGAGCAATATGTCTCTCTTGTCCCGAGGGGCCCAGAACTGGACACAGCACTCCAGGTGATCCTTACCAGGGTTGAATAGACATCACCCTTAGGGATCACCTTCCACGACCTGCTGGCAGTGATCTTTCTAATTCATCCCAGGATCCCATTGGCTGGCTCATGGACAGCTTGTTGTCCACCAGGACCCCCAGTTCCTTTTCCCCAGAGCTGCTTTCCACCAGGTTGGCCCCCGGCCTGTACTGGTAAATGGGATTGTTCTTTCCCAGGTGCAGAACCCTGTACTTGCCCTTGTTGAATTTCAGAAGGTTCTTTGCCCATCCCTCCAACCTGTCACTGTCCTTCTAAAGGGCTGCACAGCCCTCTGGGGTATTGGCCACTCCTCCCAGCTTTGTGTCATCAGCAAACTTGCTGAGGAGGCATCTGCCCCTTTATCCAAGTCATTGATGAATAAGTTAAAAGTGCTTTACTGCACTACTTTTAATCAGCACTGTTTGTAAGCTACATGCACTTTAAATAAAAATTGTAATTATATTTTTATGGGATCTTTCTACCGAGTTTCTCAGAGCAGCTTATGAATATCACTCATAAATGAGCACCATAATGTTTTATGAAGTAGGCGATTATTATAATTACAGTTATGATGATGATGTAGGTAAATTATGGCACAGAAAGAGTAAGTAACCTGAGGAAGATCAAATGGCAAGTTCTGAATTGTGAAGCAGATCCCAGAAAAAATCCTTATTCACATTTTCAATACAAATATATAATGAAATTAAAGTGCCTAAAAGCTAGATTAGTACTTTCAAAGTACGTAGATGCATTGTGTTTACTCACTTTTAAAATCTCATATCAAATGCTATCTACACTTGTTCAGACTCATACAAACATTTTTTTCTTATGTGTGCATGCATGTGTGTAAAAATGACAAAAAAGGCTGGAATGTGTCTGAAGAAACAAGACATATAGTGACTAAAAGAACTTTAAAACACCTAAAATAGGAAAAAATACTGATTATAAATACAGAACGTGAGTGTGTTCAAATACCATATAAACAAAAAGAATCCTAAACATTGTACCAAGATGGCATAATCCTGCATACCAGAAGTTTGTACCAGGATTGGTGCTCATCACTCATCATCTGTCTTGGAAATACACTAAACCTCATTCCCAGACCTGAAGTTTCCACTTTAGGCTCACGCTGCTGTCATGAAGATCATATAGTTGTACGTTTTCTTTACCTCTTTACCTCCACAACCCCTGTAATTCCCATTTTAGGAGCTTGTGGACTTTTTTAATGTCTACTACTCTTTTCTAACCTGGGACCTGACAGATGGTGCTTCAGGTGTACAGGTTGGTGGGTGGAAACATTCCTGACTCTGCGTGACAACCCTTTCTGTTCCCACTTAAATTCCCCAAGGTGATCCTGTTGTTCCAGGTAGTGCAGAGGTAGGTGAACAAAGCAGAAGGACACAGAGTGATCATCATGAAGTGGAAAAAGGGATAAACAGTAAAGCAGTAAAAAACAGACTGAAAAGAAAACAGAGAATGGTAAAGCAGCAACAGCAACAATTCTGATCATTTTGAATTTCCTCCGAAGCATCTCTACTGTTTCTGATGAGGAAGACAGACTTCCCACATGACTCTAAATCTTTCAGGATGGTGTTTGAGAAGTTCAGTGGTATTCGGGCCGTGATCCTCTCAAACACACTTTGGAGATCACAGGGGCACACTCAAGGCATGACCGGGCTACTGTGGACATTTGGAAGAGGCAGAAGAGTGAAAGAGGGACACCATTGTGGCAGAGGGAAACCAAATCCACCTCGAGCCTAGAAGCAGGCTCTTGGAATCACCCAAAGGAGTCAGCTCGCAAGGTCAGCTCACAACTACCAGTCAACCCACAGGATGCTGGATATGTCAAAACAATCTAAACAAGATGACAGGGTTTAAGACTCCTGCATACTAAGGGAATGCTTATATTAGATTATTTGATTTTCTTTAATTTAATATAGCAAGATGAGGTCAGAGGCACTGCCTTTGACACCACCATTTCAGGAAACAAAAGAGATGGGAATGTCGAAGACACCAGTTTCTAATATCAGATAATGACCTGACCTAGTATTTCATTTAAAGTTGGCAGACTTTGAATATGATTATCAGGACATTTACACTTAATTTTAAAAAAAATCAATTAAAAGCAGTAATTGGAAGTAATTTCAGAAACTTTCTAATATCTTTAAAAATCTAGATTCCTTGATTGAAACTACTCTAGGGTTTTTTCTTTCCCAGGGTTTTATTCTTCCAGTGTAATAAAAGGGAAATGTGTTTAGGGAGCATGTTACAACAAGATTCTGCAATTATAAACGATAAAAGGAACAACATGACGAAGAGATAACAGATATCTTTTATGAAATGAACAAATTGCTAATGTGAAAAACTAAAAGCACTTGGTCTAGAACCAGGGCACATATTTAGAAGAGGACTGAAGAATTGCTTCCTTGAAAAGTATGTAAATTTGAATCCTAGAAAGACAGCAAGGCTTTACTACGTCGTGAAGAAATGAACAAAATAAAAGATAAAGGATTAAGACCATAACTAAACAGCACTAACAATTAACCTACACAGCATGGACTTCAGTTTGGTCTGGAGAGAGAAATAAGTATTTCTGGAACCAAATGGAAACGGCAGAATGTTGGTGGAAAAAGATCCAGAGGCATTTCATAGCTCATACGTCTTACTATTCAGATTAAGGTCAAACCTAATTTGTGGTTAAAACTGATATTCTATTGACTTGGTTTAAACTTGTCCACACGTGAACTAGTTGCAGCAGACGGCAAGAGTTTCTAGATTAAATTAAAACAGAGTAATTTTCATGGAGAAGCAAAAGCATTGATGGGGGCTGGATCACATTACTGGGAAAAGCATGTGGAAGCTGCAACTGGAGTTGCACAAACAGTACTTGCTCTTCAGGGAAGATATTTCCAGCCTCTAGGATTGTCTCTGGGAAATCCTTCAGGCTTGCGAATATTGAGATATTTAGTTTATTTACTTTCAGGTACAGAGTTTGCTTTAAGGCTACAGGATGTGACAGAAGCCTCTGAACAGTAATAAAGGCAACAAAGGTGGGGAATGGAAGAAATGCAGAGTTGAAATACTGGTTCCATGTACAAGAAATTAGATGTCAGGACAAGAAATTACAGCAGTAACTGCCAACAGATAGAAATACTGCCTTTTAAAAATATTAAATTGAGGACTTAACACTGTTTCATGAGTTGGAGACTTAGCATGATGAGCAAGCCTGTGCTACCATGTACATTCTCTAAAAATCATTGCCTCAGAAGTGAAATCTTGAACGTACTCTGTTCTGTCTGTTGCTCCCTCCCTTCACTGCCTACTCACCACCACAAGAGCTGAGCCACATCTTCAGAGAGACGCCATCTCAAATGAAGGATAGAGATGTGCCAAAGAGTAAAGAAAGCACACCACCCAAGTCCCAAAAGAGTAGACGGGTGTTCCACTGCATATATTCCTAGATAATATGTCAATTCCTTTGTCCCACTGCTGCTAGGAAACTTGGATTTCTATCTTGATACTGTCCCTGGATCCATCTCAAGGCATCCGCTTATCGGCCTGAAGCTAGTAGGACATCTAATAAATTTGAAGCTGCCATCCCAAACCCTCGGGCCATTGGCAGGAAGAAGTATTTTCTGTCTCACATGCCAAATAACCTATGGAAAAGACTGGATTTTGTAGTTAAGGATGCTGCTTATCCAGGAAAGTTTCAACTTGCCATAGGCATTTGAGTTTTTCAGACCATGATTAAATAAAGCCTTTTAACAGAGAATATTGCACCAGTGCCAAGGCATGAAATTCTTAATGAGCATACAGAAACAATGAAAGAGATCACATTTTTACCTACAATCATAAAAAAGAGTTAGTCTTTAAAAACTCCAGAATCCCAAAGCTGAAATGTCACATTTCTTCTGAAATGACTGAACTGAGAGAGAGGAAAACTATTTGGTACGTTCCCTTCTTGTAAATTAAAAAGTAATTGTAATCAATGCAGAAGAAGAGATTCATGAAGCATAATGGACAAGAAAGCTTGAAAGACGTATCACAAGAAGCTTGTCTTGGGTATTCTACAGGGAGTACAAGACTATAACAGAAAAAAACTCTACTACATGTGCATACAGTTAAGGGCAACATTCAGAATCCAGTTGTAATAAGGAGACTGTCTAATTATATCCTAATTTTTTGTGTAAACTCAAAAATGAAAAAAGACTAAACCCAGAAATAATTCTAATTCATTTGGTTTGTTAAGTGTTGGTGCCATTTCACAAAACTATTACATTTTAGAAGAATGTACTTCTTGAGTGGAGATCTAGTGTGGCACCTGACATTACCAGTGCTGTGGCAGAAGTATGTGGAAGATGTGCCATCCTTTTTGAGAAGGAGAGAAAATGCTATAAAACGCACATTGACATGAAAAGAGCAAAGAGGAATAAAATAAGATGAGAAATAAAAATTTTAAGTCCAAGAGAAGTTCAAATGGATTGGCCAAACTACTATAAGTACAAAGAAAAATCAAAGCAGGAAATACAAATAAAGGAGATAAATCAAAGCACATGCACAAGTAGAAAGCTGTGAAATTGTTGCATGGATAAAACCCAACAGGTATAAAGGTGATAACTTCATAAGCGAGTTGTCACCAGTACCGATACTGTCTCCTTTAATAACACTAAACTCTCTGGGTGGATATGCCACCTCCCTCTATAAATACGTGTTTCTTTTAATACATATGCACAGCTACCTGTTCACAGTTTGAACAAAGGGCAGGAAGAGCAATGGCAAAATACAGAGGAAAATATGAACAGGAAGGCCATGTCCCAGGAACCAGCACACTGAGATACTTAGTAACACTACAAGTGAGTCACTGTGACAAAACAAGGTCACTGCTGTGCAGCTGAGCACTCGGAGCACCTTACTTTGAGGGAAGATATGGCAGGAACAGCTATGCAAGGCATGATGAAACAGTGAGGAGGAAGTAATTAAATAATGTGGGATGGGGAATCATAAATCGTGAAGAGGATCACCGTAGTCTATGTAATGTCCAAAGACTGTGTTGTTTGGCTCAGCCTGTCTTACTGCTTCCCCACAAAGGATGTAATTTCCCTATTTAACACAAAAGAGAACTTGGTTTACTGGGCAAAGAGAGTAAAACTGAAGACCAAACCCAAAGGGAGACGTACAACTCACTGCTTTCTTCTCAGTCTTAAATGGCACGGAAGTGCAGGGTTTAGGGTGCAATAAGACTGTATTTAAATATTTATGCATATAAAATATATAAAGTAGAGAAGAAATAAATATTTTTGTTGAATCTACATTCATTGTAAGCATAAAGGTGGATTTTCTTTACACTTCAGCTTATGATTACGTGTTAGTATGAGAAACACTATTTCCCCTTAGAATATGTAGAAGACATTAAAAGAGCAAGAAGCCTGCACTGCAACGTGTGCTCAGCACCCATTTGAGTTTGAGTGACACTACATTACTCCAGCTCATAGCACTGGCAGGTATATGAATTTTAATGACATTTCAAAGTCAGTTTAATAACATTATAGCAATATTACAACTCAAAACCCGTAAATGCAAGTGGTATGTCAAAAGACTGCCATTTAAAATCAAAAGGTTGTTGCCCCTGTCTCTTACAGGCCACCTTAAAATTCTCTTCCCAAGCATTTTTATGAAGACATTTAATATAAAATAACTTTTCCTAAGTATTTCTGATGTTTTTCCCCCCCAAAATTATGTCCATGCTGCTATATAAAAATATATATTGAAGAGAACCAACAACAATAAAATTCTAAAAAAACTGTGGGCAATGACAAATCTGTAAATGATGGGCCAATATGAGCTACTTGTTCACAAAACATCTTTTTCTTTCAACCACATATATGCTTTTCTTGTAATTGTTGGAAATTAAGTGACACAACGCCGATTTAGGAAACACATCTACACTCAGGTCTTTTGATATGTTCACCTGGTGAACAACAATGTTTTGAAGTGTGAATAAAAGTGATACCCAAAAAGGTCTCTGGTTTCTAGGTTGCCATAGGAATAAGATACAAGGTTCCTCAGCTCACCTCCAGATGCCTTTGACCTTTCTTTCAACTTTTCTGCAGCCATTTCACTGTAGCTGGGAAGTTCTGACATCTTCACTCCAGATCGAGCTTCTGCTATTAGCTGACGAGCTCTCTCTCTCAGCTGCCGACGCCGCTCTTCATCTTGCTGCTAAGATATATTGAACAGTTGCCAACTCAGTAATTGACAGAAATGCAATTTCATTCTCAATCTGATCATCATGATAGGAACTGGTTTACAGCATGGTGCTTGGCCCACATTATAAATAGGACGCTCGATATCAGTTGGGTGTCACACAATTTTTAAAGACATCCATGCATCAGATTATTTTTTTTAAGGCATTCCCCAAATTATTACTGCATTAGAAACCTAATGATTAGCAATGTAAAGCTTCTATAAATTATGTTCTATAAAAATACCTTGATGAAAATTTGCAGGCACTTCAGTCTCCAAGTAATCACACTTAATGAGTGATTCGAGTGAAGTTTTACCATGGCCATAAAATGGTTTTGCTAAATTGAATTACTCATTTGAGTAGTATTCTCTCATAGAACTGAAATGAGAAGCCAGATGTTGCTCTTGGTTATCCAAGCACCAAGCTGACTTCAAAGTGTGAAGTGGCATCAAATCTGAGACATGTTCTTCGACTTCAATGGATACTTTAAAAAAAAATAAACTAACGAAAATTACTGAAAGAACAATAGGTGCTCTCAGAGCTGAAAAGACTTTGCATCATTTAAAACATCCTACTAGTGGGGCTTTGGTCAGCAATTAAAGAGATCATACTGGAACCATGCCATGTCCTACTAAAGCTCATAACTTAGAAGCACAATAATATTTCAGATACATAAAAAAACAAAGTTCTGCAGCATCAGAATTTGTAAACGACTAGCCCACCATACCAAAAAAGTTTTAATAAAAAGATGTGTTTAAACATATCTATAAGGCTCCATGAAACCATAAGGGAAACCATTTCAGTTTTCACCTTAAACACAGGATTTTTTCAAAGTTAGGACTGTTTTTCCTCTCCCCTCTGTATCAGAAATGGTCATAAGCACAACAAAGTCAGCACCCAGCTTTAAGTCTAACCTGCCAATAATTTCGTAACATTGACATAATGACCTGGATAAATCCCAGGTACAGTCTGTTGACCTGAACCAAGTGGAATATAACAAACTGCCTAATTTTTGAGAGCCATCCTGGCAGCCTTCCCACCAATCCAGAAACTTGAGCATCTCACACCTGCAGACACTGGTGAGAGCTGCTGCTAAGTGCTATTTAGTTTAAGCAACCATTAATAAAACAAGCGCAAAATACTAATTAGGTACATTTTATCCATTTCCATGTAAATTGTTTGTTTGTAGCTATTTACTCAGCATTGTTCTCAGCACAATAGAAAAAAATGCAAATGACTGAACCAGAATGCAGCCCTAATGGGACTTTCTGTTTATAACCATTAGCCCAGAGGTGTGCTGTAATTCAATCCTCAAGCAGCAAGATTTAGCCTCATTAACAGCTTGCATGGGCAGGTTACAACTCATAAAACCCTACAGTAAACAAAGTATATGGACACAGCACAGTATCTCGCCTCTGAGTGACAGAGTCCTGATTCCCTATCAGATCGCCTGGATTTACTTTTCTCCTAATGTTCTCCCCTGGAAAGACAATTCTGCCTGGGCCCTGCGAGGCAGCAGGATGGCACATGGGCTTTGTTTGCTTTCTCACCCTTTTAACTTCCCAGAAGGCACAGAGCAACAGTTCTATCAAAAATTTATTTGGTAAAGTACACATCAGAAAGACAACTAGAAAGCTTTCCCCCCCTCCTCCTATGCACTATAATAGATCAATTTAATTTAATTTCTAGCCAACCAACTGACACAGCAAATGGTTTTATTTTGACCCACAGTATTCAGTAACATTAATTACACTGAATTTTACAAAAAGAAAACTGCTCAAATCTCTAATATTCTCAATTCCTGGGATACAGAAACTTGTGGGTTTGATTTAAATGACTTTTAAGAAGGAATGTGCAAAATTGAGACTCCTATATGGTTTAATGTCAAACAATTTAATCTACTTCAGCACATGTAGTTTAAAATAAGGCCAGTTACGTGTTTGTGACAAAAATGCCCTAAACTGAGCAGGCTGGTTTCTCCCCTCTCCTTTCCTCCCCTCCTCCTGAAAGAGAACTTGTATCCTGAATTATTAGCATAGTCATTAACATCCCGGGGATCTCCAAGCAAACACAGATTATGGTGGCTTGTGTTTGTGCTGATTAAGCCAATCATCACCAGCGGATAAGAGAAAAACTGGCCTAGTTCTTGCTTAAATTCAATTCAGGTATTTGAACCCTCGGTTGCTAGGCTTGGCAGGAGAAACACTGGTGGAAGGAGCAATGAAACTGAGAACAGAAAAAGTAGATTAAGTTTTGAGGTACAGAAAAATTATTAAACAGCATATCAATCTCCTAGAATTTGGAAAGGAAAGTGCTCAGGAGAGGCATGGAGGCATGAACAAAGATATTAAAAAAACCCCAGGCAACACAAAGAGAAGCACTGCACCAAGAAAGGACCACGCAAACACACATACAGTGATTTTTTTTTTGCTGTACAGTTTAAAAAAACCTCAGTAAAATCTTTCACCTCTGACATGGACCCGACATGCCAAAGAGACATTAAAGTTTGCTCTGTTATTTTCCCCCAACTACTTTGTAATGGTTTAAAGATCTGCCACACAGATGCACAGCAAGGAAAACTTCACTATTTAAGGACAAACTCTTCAGGAATAAGTAATGTAATTCCTTGTTTCCCTCCTATAAAAATGTATTGGTATGCAATTTTTATATTTCACAGTTCACTGACATCTCGGCAAGCTTTCTTCCACTGCTTCAATGGTGCTACTTTTAATTTTATCCTCCTTAGTCCTAGTAATTAAAGTGATCAGCAGTGGCATCCCAACGGCTTTGACACAGCTACAACCCCCTAGCTGACTCCGGCTTTTAAGGGAAAGGGAAGAAAAAAAAGGACGGGAGTTTCATTTCACTGGAACAAGAAAATCAAGCTTCTCCAATCCTCAACTTTATCCAATTGTTCTTTCAGCAGCCTTTGGATCTTAAGAAACAAATAAAAATGGCTGCCATTAGGGGGTCCTGTTTGTACTCGCCGCAGACCGCAGTGACTGACATTACTTTGGCCAAAAATGATGCCGTGGATTTGGGAAGGTGAATTCGAATGTGAAACACTGGCAAGGCAGTTTCCGAGATCATTACCCGGCCAGCTGAGAGCTGACTAACTCAGTAAAATATCGAGAGTGGTGGACTTTTGCAGAGGAAAAAATAACCTAAACACTCACTTAAAAACCGCCTCCTTAAATGACAAAAATTCTGCTATCTTCTTTCATTTTTGAACAAAAAACCCTCCAAAAACCAAAAACCTTTGCCAGGGATTTTCAGTCCTCCTTGGTCGAATTTTGGGAGGATCCAAATTGACTTTACACCAGAAGTCTGATAATGTATGATCCTCTCTCTACAAAAAAATACAATCTGGTGAACTGCATTTACTGGATGTCTAGAAAGAAAATTTTGTCAATAGACTGGGAGGAAAAAAACATAAAAATAGTGGTAAAATAGTTACAAACCACAGCAACAAAATCAAACCAGAATTGTACCCATGAGGGGGAGTGATTCCTGTAGCTGTAGGTTTCAAAATGGTTCGTGGTCAGCCCCGAGTGCACAGAACATCTAAGAGAAAGAACTTGACTGCCACCTCTTTCATCATTAGACAGGAAGAACGGCTCTGTTATTAGCCATTCAGAAAGAAAAAGACTTCTGTGCTTGTCCAGAGGCAAGGATTACCGAAATGTACCTATTCAGGATTACCAAAATGTACCTATCAGTTGGTAGAGAAGACAGAATTTAAAAAAAAAAAATAAAAAAAAAATTACATGAGCTCTAAAGGTTTGAGCAGGCTGGGTTGTACTGTGACCTTCATTGGCTCTTGTTTGAGTAAATAGGATTTGGGATGAAACATTAAAACTGTTTAGCAGATCTTTTCAAACCATTTCAAACTTTTCTTATGTTGGTTTATAATATAACCAGACATGCTTGTAAATGGCCACACCTGCTCATTTCTCTGGGGATGGCCTGATCTCTGCCTTTGCTAACAAAGAAAGAACGGGAGAAAAAAAAATCAGCCTTTCTTGTTGCAAAACAGAGTGGAAAGTCAAAATCTTTCTCAAGTTTGCCCCATCTGGTCAGATTAAATCTTTGATCACCCTGGGGACCACATTTATGTTTGGTCTCTACCACCATTTTCAGAACAGCTCAAAATACACAGGTAGTGAGCAAAATATGGATCCCTAAGCAGGGAACACTCGGCATAAACAAAAGTGGTTTTGGATTTCTGTAGCCAGTCAGATCCTAGGAAGTGGTAAGCAAAGACATACATAAACATCTTAGGTATTTTCTGCCTTCTGCCAAGTGTCTATACCAGCTACATTGCTACCAATAATTGCATGTAGCTTGAAAACATTTTTTTCTGAATGCACATCACAAAAAGTATCATACTGTTTGTCTTAAGTAGCTATTGGCTTACGAGCTATGGCACTGATGGACTGATAAGACCGAATGAAAACAGAAGTAGCCCAAAGTCTAAAACTGGAAGAATCACAAGCAATGTCTTAGCAAAGCTGTCCTTCCTAAGAAAAAAAGGCTCCCCAAATTCACAGTAAAACGGAGTTGTGTGGCTTTAAAATGGAAAACATTCCTTTAAACCAAGGAGGTTTCTAAAAGAAATAGCCAGCAAATTATTTTTTCATTTTTTTTAAATTTTAATATAATCTATGATGTTCTGGAAAACCTACAATTCACTTGGTACAGTGTTTCTGGTGTAAAGAATGCTGGCTGTAGGAAAACGATCCACTGATAATTTAATTCCTTCTGTCGTTGTGAAACTGAAAAACTCTTAGTTTACTGAACGGAAAAAAAATATTTGAAAAAAAGAATGGCTGACTATGTAAGTATCACCTTGTGCTACATCCAAGGCCTCTTGCTGGTTGTCTGGCTGCTCTTTTGTAGGCAAAAAGGAGCTGAACGCTCTCTGGCTCCTTAGATCTGGTCCAACAAATGCACTGCCAGTCATGCACACGGATCCAGCTTAAAACCCAGTGTGAGCCTAAAAGAAGCTAGTCAAACTGGCACCTACTCATGCAGAAGTAGATAGATTTGTCATGACAGGCTGATTATTCAATGTAAAGAAACAGTTTAGCTTTTCTAATCTGGTACAAATACATCTTTCTCAGAGAAAAAAGTAAAAGGTCTAACAGTTCAAGTATTTATAAGTAAAGAAACCAACAAAAAAAAAATTGTAACGTCAAAGTGAACCACAGGTATTTCTGCTGGAGCATTCTGCAAAACAGCCCCAAAGTTCTGTTCAGATAAATAAGATTTAACACGTTTAACCATTTGGGAGCTGCACATCTCTGCGGCAATAGAGGCGAGCAAGTCTGTTTCACACTGCACTTGGCTCTACGGCAAGTTTTAAGGACGGGCTGAAATATCCAATTCCAAGAACACTTTCTGTTTTCCTTCTCTTCCTGCTCACCTGCACGGACACGAAGAGTGAGATAACACTGTGAGGGCAGCCCTGCCAACACACAGGGCTCCCAGGAAAGATCGCTGAGAAAGTTGACCTAAACCAAAAGCAGAGACAAAGTCCTCCGATAACTTTTTCCCTGGAATTTTCCCTGCTTAGGCAAGTTTGTGGTCTCCCCCGTCCGGGAAGTATAATTAAGGCCAACAATCACCTAAGGTGCTGGGAGATCCAGAGGCTTGTTCTGCCTGTCATCATGACTGTCAGTGCTATTGGCATTACCCACAAACAGGGTCTCAATCGTGCAGGCTGAGAAATATTCTGAAATAGTGTCATCATCCAGACAGGGCAGAACGTCCAATTCAAGATTAATAGACTAGAGATGGTGTTTTCTGTGCCTTTCCACTACTGACTTACAGACAGAAGTTAAGAAAGCTGCTTACTCATTGTAGGAGTCAACATTCATCGAGCTCCACTTAATGGATTTTCTCTTGTGTAAACTTGACTTTATAATTTAAAAAAAAAAAAAAAGAGAAAGAAAAAAAAGAAAAAGTAGTGTTATGAAACAAAGACTTTTGGCAAGTGTGTGGGATGCGTAAGCTGGAGAGCAGCATCTCCCAGACTGCCATCCTGGGAAGCTTCCTCCTCAGGCGGGTAGTCCTGCACCAAGGGAGGGGGGACTGCCCGCCTGAGGAATGCTCCCGGGTCACTCCCAGCCGAACAAAGCCAGCAGGCTGCAGGAGGCCTCCGAAAGTTGGTTTTCCTCCCCCTCTTCTCTTAATTTTTGGGGGAGGGTAACGAGATCCCTGTCTGCTTCTGTGTGATGAGAATGAAAAGAACAAGTGCTAACCCTACATCTCCCTGGACTCTATTTTGCTGGTTTTTTTTTTTTTTTTGAAAATGTCCTGCAAACTGCTGGCAGGTTTTTTTAATGGAAAATACCAATCGCCTAAGATCTATACCTAGCCTTTTGCCAATAATGAGAAAACTTCACCTTCTGTCCCCAGCAATTCTTAGGAAATCTTTTGCTGTTATTCCTACAAATCCAATTACAGATTGTTGAGTAGCTAGTGGAGTAAGCTTATTGAGGAGTGTCACATCACTAAGTCGTGCGTATGTGTTTCAGTTTGTAATGTGGTCTGAGCCGCTGTAGAGGTGTCAACTTAAAATGCAAGTAAGTAGCAGAACAGGGCTAATCCCAGCCACTACTCCCCTGCAGCCAAATTGTAGCGCAATGAATGACAGTGGAAATGCAAAGATGCCACTGTGCTTATCACACACAGCCAGATGGTGGACCTGGATCAATGCACACATGCCACGATCAATGCATTTGATAAAGAATTAAGAAGAAAACTGTACATGTTATCAAAGAACTTGTACATGGCATAATTATGATTCTGCATGTGCTTACTGATGATATTGGAGACTCAGAGGCAGGTGATAATGAAACTGATAGGAAGAAATAGCTTAAAGGCTACAGCATATGGCCTCAGCACTAAGAAATCTTGTCAAATAGTTCAGAAAGCTTTTTTAACTGTTATTACAGGCTGCTCATAGTGCAAGCTGGTGGCAATGTTTTAATTTTTTTTTTTTTTTAAACATGAAATGTCAAAAAGTTATAAAAGCTGTACTTTTCAGAATGGTTCAGAAAATAATTAAGACGCTATTGTGTCTTAAACATGGCAAAAAACCTACAGGTAGAGAGAGCATTCACAGTTTCGGAAGGGTTGGAGGGGGGGTAGTTGGGCATTTTAAAACAGATATAATTCCACGTTTTCTGAATAAATGTATTTAGACTTTAAGGGGGCTTGTGGCAGTTTAAGGAATGTATCTGGGCAGCAATTTGCATCCAGAATGCCAATTTCTACAGATACAGTTTCGATATTATCAACATGTCGATATTATTGAAATGTATCAAAATGTACTCTACACCAAATGTAGAGTATTTCCCTGTTAGCGTTTGCTCTCTGTCAGCTGCATTACAGACACCTTGGATGTGAAAGAAGTCAATTAAAAATTTGTGGAAAATAAAGTCTAAAGTAATAAAAAAAAATTTATAATGTATAAAAGGTACCTAAAATACAAATTCTCATGCTCCAGTTGATAGATGAGCTGTCTAATCAACGCCTGGACGTAACTTAAGTGCTCTCATTAGTGTGAAGACCTTCAGGCTAAATAAGACTAAATCCCTTAAAAATTGCTTCTGCAATAGAAAAATCCCCCTTACCATTTTCCTCTGCCTAAATCATATCAATTAAAAAGAGAGAAGGGGGGGAGGGAGGGAGAGAGAGAGGCATTTTCACATGACTTTGTTTTAACTGACACTCAAAAATCTATCTTCTGAGTCCAGTTTAAAATGTTTTAGCAAAAAAAGTTCATTAGCAATCCAAGAAACAAAAAAATCACATCGAGTTTAGTTTCTCTTTCACTTTAAACCTGAATCTTTTCTCAGGGCTAAAGGCATGTAATGTGCATTGAATCCTTCACTGTAACTTCTTTTTTCAACCCCAAACATTTAATCAACATTGCAGTTTTACACTAAATGATAAAATTTATCAAAATCATCCTCCAGAAGAGTGAAGCACAAATTTTATTTTCAGTGGGCTGAGGAGGGACACTCTCTCTCTCTCCCCCCCCTCGCCAACCCCCGAATTTCAATTTGTCCTGACAAACCATTGGGTATTAAATTCTAAAGGCACGCAGAGTGCATAAAGAACTGATGGCTTGATTAGCTCTTGTGGTGCAATTGAAGGAGCTGTCTCTCTCCCCGCTTCTCCATTTTGAGAAACACTTTGATCTTCGTTCAAGTCAATTCATGAACATCAACTGACAAGACTGCATGAAACACCCCAATGGTTAGGCCCAAACTCGTAGCAAACTATTTGGTTTCATTAAGGCTTTAGGAGAAGTGACCAGTGACAGTCCTTTCATTCAGAAGCCAACAGGCAAGTGACTATTTAAACTTTAATGTGTACGATGTACTGCTGAAGGCCACTACACCTATAGTCAGTCACTCAAGTATGAATGCCTTTACCTACTATTTTGTGACATGTGAACTGCTAAGTGCAGCTGCAGTCTCATTAATGCATTTGCCCAGATTTGTTTGCAGGACTAAATAGACGATTCATAGAATTTCTGGTGGGAGAAACAACTGTATCTTCAAAAGAAGGTAGAACAGCAGGTGCTATGTAAAAGCTGGCGATTAAAAAAAAGACTGTGTTTTTACATGCAGTAATTTACTCGATATTTGCACAAATGTAGCAGAAATATTATCTGTTCCAGCTGAAAATATGAAAGAACTTGAATCACATCACCCGTAAAACACAGAGTATTCGGGCTGGTGTCGAGCTTTGCTACAGTACACTACTTACACATCACTCTTCCCCTTTTTTTGTTGTCCTCTCCAAAGAGTCCCACTTCAAAGAGCTCATTTTTGCACCAGTTCCTGTCAATGCAGGTCAGAAACACTAAAGTGGAAAGTGGCTGCAGTGCCGTGGCACAAAGAGTCTCCGCGGCTGAAATCAAACAAAGCCCAATTAAACTAATCATAACGTCCCAGTGAACACAAGGAAGCTCACCTGGTATTTCTGGACTTCTTGTGTGAATTCCCAACTCTACTCGGTACTTGGTACTATAATTACCCTGACCAAAATACTGTGAAATTACTGCTCTGATCTACTAATGGCTGCAAAAAATCCCGTCGCTGTGGTTCCATGCCAAGGGGCCGTAGCAAGGTGGCGCAATGCTTTCTGACAGAGACGACAACTTCGAAAAACTCAAAAGGGAAAATTAACGGGATGTGGTTTATGTTGCCAAGGACTGTTCATTAATTACCAATTTAATCACTGCTGGAGGCATGACATTACAAAAATCTGGCTGAAAGTTCTAATAGATTATGAAGACCACCTAAGAAGAGTGACCAAGAAATGTACAAAACAATTAATACTGTTTCACTGCTATCAAAGACACTCAGATTATTTTACATCAAGTGAAGCAAAAGAATTAGTAGCTTCACAGTGCCACCACTAGGAACTGTAAATACAATGGCACACAATTAGTAATGCACATGTGACTTTTCGTTCAAGGCATATATCCTTGGGAAAGCCAGAACACGATAAGGAGAACAAAAGAAACATTTTTAAATGAAATGAATAAAGATTTTAACTCTACCCTTGTGCATGCTGAGCAAGAACAGAATAGGCAATGCAAAATACAGCTCTAAGTAATGGCGATATCATCCTGGGATTCACAACAGCGTGTAGTGAACATCCACACGGAAAACGTCCACAGCTATTAGCAGCGATAGAAAAAGAGCATTCCAGAGGCTGAGAAACCCGGGTCTCGCTTTGTGCACAAAGGGATAACTCTGAAACAGAGATTTATTTTTTTTTTGGCTAATATTAATAAATGGATAGAAGATGATAAAATTTTTGAACTAATTTTGTTCAGATGACCGTAAAATTTTGTTAATAAGTTGACAGTCTATTTTCTGTCGGCGTTCGAGTTAATTGTATGGCTGCACACTGTGCAGCACTTTGAATTTACAGCCCCATAATAAGTAACTGTGTATTTATATATTTAGGCCAGATGCTTAAGTGGTGTAAACAGATACAGCTTATGGAAATAACAGCAATAAAATTCAGCTGAGAAACTCAAGCATTTGTATCTAAAACTCAAACTGCTAACATTTGTCTTGCATTATCAAAGATTATGCTTTATTCAAGAAATCTCTCCTGGTATAAAACTGACAGTGGATACTAATTCTTCTTCCAAATTAGTTTACTTGCACTAATTGATTTATTTTCCCAGCTTCGTCAGGGACTTGTATACAGCAATATTTTTGTGCAGTGAAATATCACAACTTCATAGTAAGAAAGTGCTTAAACAGATCAAGTATGAAGTCAAAAGATGTAGAACCTTCTTGGAAAGTTACAGATTATTTTTATTTTTCATGTATTGAGTAATGTTAAATAAAACAACTTGCTTGTTCTTGCCAGCAAGGAAATGAGATCAGGCTATCTCAACCTTAGCTTGTTGTTATAAAGAAGTAAATATCAGGTCAGTTGTGGTTTTAAAGTGTTCAGTCAGCAGGTCTAACCTTCATTTAAAGAAAAGTATATTGTTAAAACAGCTATAAAACTTGGAATGCTCATGAAATGTAAATATTCTTCAGCATAGTCTTATCAGCTTACACCATATTTAACCACTTTATAGTGACATACAGACAAGACATATAAATGAACAACAGGGAATAAGTTACCAAAGCTCAGGGATTACCAAAATAATGTTCAATCTTTTTGCCAATTAGATGGTAACTGCTTCTTTGTAATCTCAGGAAGATCTAGTGATCGTATCTAAATCTGGTTGCAATTATCATCATGACAGACTAGTCTTTTCTCAATCAATATTTTCCAATTAATATCAAAAGACCAAGGTTGCCATCTGCAAAGTCCTACACCTCAATAAATTAATGTTAGATGTTTAATTAATAAAGATCAGATTTTTTATCTATTTTTTTAAAGAAAAACAAGATAGGGATAACTTGGGAGTTCTTTTTTAAATGAATTAACATCATCACCTCAATCACAGATATTTACTTTCCAATTGAGGAGACTACAAAAAGATCCACTCATGAGCTTGATGCCTTTCCTAACACAGTAGAAATAGGGATTCTGATTTTCACAGAGAAAAAAAATTACTCAATGAAGATATTTTGCACTGGCTTTCAAGAACCTGTTAAAATAATTGGTGGAAAGAATACTTGCATTGCTACCTTGAGTTTCAGGCATCTTTCAATCAAATTAAAATATTCTATTTTTGTTGTCTACTGTGAATTTGCTTCCTGTTTAATTTCTGTTCATACTGGCTAGAGTTTACTTTTTGGTCACTTATTGGAGCCAAACAGTTTGGAGCTTATTAATTCAGAGGGGCAGCAGATCATTGCAGGACATGATCAATAAGTGGGACCGTTTATTAAACCTTTTTTTCTGAGCATTTAAAATAATGCTTTGTTTTTATTTTAATGCAGCTGGCATATCCCATATCTGCACAAATGTATGCAACTAAAATTAAAGTAAGAGCATAGAGACTCATATCCTTCCAGATTCTGTCACTTTCTGAAGCCTTTCTAAAGAGAACTTCCATTTCCACTGGTCTAGTGCATGCAAAAAAATGTTATCATTTTGCACTCAAATATTTATGAAAATGAAAAGCAATGGGCACAACCGATTGACACCTGAAGTAGAAAGAACTTATTAAATATGAATTAGATACAGTTGCAACAAGTCCTTTGAGCAAGGGAGTAATAAAAAGCAATATTCTGAGCAACGAGAAACAATCTCATGCCACAGCCCGTTCCTCTGCCCTCTGCACACAGACGGTGTTTGCGTGTTTGGAGGAAACAGCTTTTCAGTGAAGTACTTTGTATGTGCAAATTTTACTAAAAAAGCTGAATATGCCGCTCTTCCAACCCTTTCTTTTTTAAATATATATATATAGATGCAGCTATTGCTGTCATTCGACCTGAATAAATATAAAATAATGGTAGTAGAGATAACTAAACCGAAACCTTTCTCTGTACAGAAAGCACGTTAGCAACAGTTGCATTTAAGCACAACGGCAGCATCAGGATTACTCTCTGAACCTCCCCCCACCTCCTTCAGTTTATATTAATCTGGTCTTAAATACTTATAGTCCATATGGGGTCCCTCACAATTTTTAGCGTAGTTATCCTTGGATGCGCCAGTGAAGAAAGAATTACTATTTTCCTATTTCACAAAAGGCAAAAGACAGAGTGATTCCCTCCGGGTATCATGCTATTGAACTCCTGCATCCCAGAATCTATGCTAGATCCTAAATATGCAAAATTTTTGGCCAAATCCGTATAAGTGGTCAAGTCCTGCACCTAAATTCACCAAGGAGGAATCCTTAGCCCATGTAAAATCCAAGCAACTTCAGGAATTATCTGTGGCCCCATTAGGGAGAAAAACACATCCTTTGCCAGATGAGCACTATTTTTCATGAACTCCACATGATACTGCATTCCTTGCTAAAGCTGTCTACATTGCAAAAACAAGTTAAAAGAATTTGACACAGGATTTAGGAGATGACAGAAATGAAACCAGTGGGCACAATCTTAATTTTTATTCTGCTCTGTATCCTTTAAAACAGAGCCTTTTTGTAGCACCACCTTTTACTTTCACTATCTCCTGGTCTTCAGCCCAGATCTGAGCTCTGCCCAGTAGTGTTCAATACTTGGGCTTATTTTCACTGTTCAGTACATAGGCCCATCAATATGTGGTATCATTCTTTATGCCACAATATTCAAATCTTGCTCTGAAGACAGAATTATTAATTTCTCCTTTTCATTTCTTTCTACAGCGCCCACCACTATGGTATTTAGGGGACTCAGAAGCATTAATCACATTCCCTTCTCACACCACGCCATGGAAGTGTTATTACCCTGTTCTTTGGATGAGAACTGAGATGGAGAGATCCAGCTGAAAGGATCTATCACTGGGTGCGTGCTCTGGGAAGCCTATTACCTGTTTGGTTTTTTTTAGTATACTAAGCTTTATACAACCCTTTATATGTCTCAATCACAGCTCCAACTGATTTCCCTGACAGACCCAGATGCTCAATATATCTGCAAATCAAACTTTCACCTCAAAGCAATACAGAAAGGAAGAATACACAAATAGAGACCACTTGGAGGAACTTCAGCTGGAAAGACTTAGCAGCTCTGATTAGGAACTCAGATAAAGGCAGCAGTACATTTAATTCTTTTAAGCACCTTAACCATGACCTCATCTTTTTGCTCCTCACAATCCCTGCTTCATTTGTCGTACACCTTCCAATTTCTGCAATCAGAAGTACAGAGGTCCTCTGGACCACCAGTCTTCTACATCACCTCTATCCTCTGAGGTAAATGAGACACAACTCTTTGGGGAAAATAGTATGTGATCACATAATTAAAGACTACATCATAATGCATATACACAAAGGAGGTTAATTAAAGCTGCCTGTGCATTTCTTAACTCCTAATTCCACTCTCTGTAATCATGCTGACTCCATAACCATAGCCATTTGAGTTTACAGAGTAAATGACAGCTGCAGTAAATTTCCATTCTTTATGTGGACCAGTCACTAAAGGCAAATAAGACCAACATTTTGCCAACGGCCTTGGCAGATATTTGCTGACAGCACAGTTATGCTGAGATTCAGGAATTACAGATTCCACTCTAGGTTCTGCAGATGAGGGTTCCCCATTGGAAAGAAAGGCCTTTTAGGCCAATGACTTCTGAGAATTTCCCTCTAACTTGCCACTTTCCCAGTTAGGTTGCACAGACCAGCTCCAGTCTCCTCACCTTTCCAACATCACATTCCAGCCGAGCTGCCGCTGCTAACAACCATCACTACAGGCTGATATTTTACAGCATCTGCTGGGAGCAGATATGTCCCTTCTAGCCCTGTGATATTCACCATGAGAAAAGGCGAGTTAAATAAAAATGAGTAAGCTAATAAAAAGGCTCTCCTGGTTAACAGCTAAGTGATTACAGCTGCTATACCAGATTGCAAATGACAGAAGCATGTCATAAAAGAGTCACCACACGCACACATACATCAAGAAAGCAAGCAGAAAGGCTGAGCTGTTTATAAATCTACCATAGAGAAAGGGATCCATGAGGGGATCAGTAACTCTGTTCACAGAGCTCTTAAGCTAATTCTTCCAGTCTCCAAAGGGCTGCATCAATTTTAATGACACAGCTATGATCCTCCCAAACCATGTGCATGATTTCAAGGAGGCTCTGATCAATGTAGTCTCTTCTTGGACTTGAAATACCTGCCTACATACCTCCACATACAGTCTGCATGCATACAGCTTGCAGATCCAAGGCTTCTGAGAAGCACCAAATAAACAGACATAACAGTGGAAAAAACTTCTCTCATGCTTTAAGTAGGGAAGAAATGGGGCTAATAAAAATACAAATAGAAGAAGCAAGCAGAGAAAGATGGGTTCAATCAAGTGGATTGAACAGAAATGGAAGACAATGGGACAGAAGGCACATAGGGAAGACATCTAAGGGAAGAAAGAGTAAAGACAGAAGGAATTAAGAAATAAAAATTAAAAAGGAGAAGACAGCTGAAAGATAGTGTGAGGGAGAGGAAGGAACAAGAAGACACAAACTAAAGAAGGGAAAGAGGATACAGCTTGAGAGGCAATGTGAAATGTGATTCAGAGGGAAAAATAGATTGAGTTATCAGGTATGAGAGCAAACTCAGTGCTTTAACATTTTCTTCCCAGAGCTTCATCAACTTCCGAGTTAAAAAAAAAAAAGGTAAGACAGGTAATAATACTGACACAAAGCACAAACGTGAGAAGGTGGAAGCACATTACGGTAAGAAAGAAGACTTTAGAAAAGAGGGGTAAATTGGCAGAGAATGAACGTGTCACAGGATAACAGCCAGTACTTCATGAGAGGGTAGTTAGAGGTCAAAGAAGGAGACAGCAAAGATTAAAAAAAAAAAAAAGAAAAAAAGGAGAGGAGAGGAGAGGACAGGATACTGGTTCTACTAGAGAAAGGGTAAGGCTTAGGCAGAAGAAGGTCTAAGGTGTTTGCTCTAAGCTTAGAGGGGAAACAGGAACACTTTGCCAAAATGGAGTTTTACCAAAACAAATCAGGTGAGCACATACCAAGTAACTTGTGTTTATGGCCATGGAACAGACTTAGAAATTTCCTCCCTGTTGTCGGCCTTGAGCAGCGATACAGCCCGTGCTCACCGTGCACATTGTACAACCCCACAAGTTGTATTTTACACTGTTCTCACTTGGTTACCGAGAAAACAGCGATTCACAGCTCTCACATGACAAATGTAAAGCGCTAAGAGCAAGGCCTGTGAGATGAGATTTTTCAAAAAGTAACTAATGAGACTGCAGGCTTTGCTTGGCTGGGGTGACTGACGTTCAGAACACACTCTGAAAGACTGGGATGCTTAAAGTTCTTCTTGTGAAGGTATCAAAAAAGGTGCAATTGCAAACTTCAAGAGTTACTTTCAAAAGTATTGCCTCTGGGCTATCTCTTCAAAGTTTTCTTATTTAAAATTAGATCTTCCTGTTTTAAACCATTTTCTTTTGAATCTCAGTCCATTCCAAAAATGAGCCTAGTCCAATTTCCACTACTAAATGGTGATTCTCATTATCATAACTCTCATTTGGATAACACACTACTATACAGTACAGCACACTGACACATACAACACTGCTTTGAATCAAAGTTCTTATTATTAACCTTAATGACCAAAAAACCATGAATAGAAATAAGTCTGTACTAAATGTTAACAATCATATGAGGAATGACCTGTGGAAAACTGCCACAGCTACATCAAATGGAAAGGCTTCATCTCTATGAAGATCAAATATGTTAAAGTAAAACAGAAATCAATGTATTTTATCTTATACCTATATATGTAGATGCACACATGTATCCTCATTCAGAACATACACATGTACGGATATTTATATAACATAACATATTCATGTTATATAGAGCTTTATATATGAAATACGAACACCGTACCAGCCTCCATTAAAGACACTCCTCTTTCACAGTTCATGTCTCCCACTGAAATGCATTAGGAGAATGTTGAGCTTGGTAAGTCATGCACTTAAAAGTTAGAAAATGTTGAAATTACAGTAGCTGTACAACCTTGCATTGGTTCTTGCTGCCTATAGTCTTTAACTGCATACCCCACACATTTTTTCCCTACAAAGATACTTGCCTTTTTCAGTAGCCATGACTGACAATGTTCAGTGAATAAACAGCTGTTCAGTAGCTCACTTTACCCTCATCATTCACTATCTGCCCTATACATTTTTTAAAATACACTACTGAAACTTCACTCTGAACACAAAACTATCAATTTATTCCAGACCATTTCTTTGGCAGTCTATACTCATATCTAAGAGTTTCCAAATCACTTCTCCAAAACACACTTCTGAGCGGAGGAGCTTTTGTCATTCTTCTGTGACAATCAACTCAAGAGTGCCCATTACAGTTTGCTCAGAGTGCCCAGGGTTTCACATGGGCCACAATCAGTTGTGCCAGCACAGTTCTCCTTGAGCTTCTGATGGATGCAGCAAGAAACCTTGGCTCTGCCAAGCTGCCCTAAAAAACTGCCCCTTCCCTTTCCTGCAGGCTTCTAATTAACTTTTCAGCTTCTGTAATAAATGAAATAAGCTCCCATGGGTAACCTAGCTGCCTGAACCTACACAGTTCTGACTCTCACCCTGAAAACCCTGTCACTATCTCCTACCCTTCAGCTGTTTTCATGTCCTAGGCAGAGTCTTCGCTTCTGCCTAACTTCACATTGCCATCAACCTCCTCCAATCTACCTAGGGCATCTCTTCTCTGTGTGCCAATGGGGTAGCTTCTTTTACTCCTGTTTGGATTTCATTAATGGGAGTTTGACTCTGAAAGAGAAAGTTTTGCTTTCCAATACTACAGTCTGCATCAGAATGGGCCCCCATCCTCAGGAGAGCACCGGTAAAAGATGCTCTTTCTGGGTTGTGTTCATATAGACAACTTTTACTGGCATGAACTTTTCTGAACTTCAAGGCTCTCTGAACACAACTTGGATAGCTTTGAACAGATGTTTCAAGCGGATGGAACCTTCTTCTCAAATTTTATAAATTTTTAACATGGATAAAACAATGCTTTATCCAACCTAATACAGAGAAGCAGCTGAACATGTTTTAAGTAAAAAAAAAAAAAAATTAAAAAATATTACCCTGAGGCAGAGGAGCTGATGGTGAAAATTTCAGCTCCAACAATGAAATACTACCGAAGTTGTAAAACTTATGAAAATAGGAGATTGTAATAAAAATTGTTAGGCAACTTTAATTACAGTTGTTTCTGCCTGAGTAGTTGCCTACAGTAACTCTCTTCTAGTGCCATTTTCTTTAGGAAAAGCTGATGTAAAAAAAAAATCCAAAGTGAAATTTATACAAAAATATACTTCTCTAGGAAAAACTTAAAATACCAAATAAGAAAAAAATTGTTTAAACATCATTATACAAACAACACTTGTCTGCATATACGAATATATTTCAAAGTAAAATGAAGTGCCAGACTGGGGAAAAGAATTTCTAAGTTAAAAAAAATAGTCCAGCATGGGTCCAAGAGAGTTAAGAAAATTAAATGAGACATGTAAATCACTGTCTTAATTTTTTGACTGTATGATCCCACTTGTGTAAAGAGCAGAATTTGCCCCTCAGGACTCAGCTCTGAAAGATGGGAATCTGTAAAGATTCAAGCCTCCCTCATTATTTTTCAGTTACATTTGCATTCTCAGTTGCCACTACAGTCTCTAATGCACAATAGTTAGAATCACAAAACCTGCATTGCAAAGGTTTGCATAAAAATTAATTAGCTTTCATCTCCAGAGAGTATGGATCCTTCCAGGTCACCACGGAGGCCACTGGAGATGCAACCATAGCTGCTTCAACACTAGAGCTCATTCCTCAGCTCCACTTTCCCATCTCACCAGCATAATCAACTCTGGTGATAAAAAGCAATTGTTCCATCAACTAACTCTTTTACAAGACTGACACAAGCAGCTTCATTCACTGCAACAACACTCATAAAGCAGGAAGGAGCTGACAATCAGAGGCTCACCAAAAAAAAAAAAAGAGAGCTAGTCAGAAATAGCACAAATTAGTTCACTATCATTTAACAAGTAACTTTGGGTTTTCATCCCATTAGGAACTGCAGTGCCAATCAAAGAAGGTGCTCCCAGACTTCTGCTTTCAGGGAAGCTGAAGGCACCTTTCTATTGGCCAATAACATGGGGAGAAACAGGCTTTAAATGTGAATGAAAGACACACAACGCATCAGAGCAATTCAACACAGAGAAGAAATATTCCGCGAGGATGTGCCCCGCCCCACCAAAAAAAAAAAAAAAGCACATACAATGAATTTTAACTCTGTAAACTGCAAGACTGGCCAGTATTTCTTACATCGTTCAGCTGCTTATTGCGGGCTGGGATGAGCGTATTGCTTAGTTGCTTACTCCCTGCCTTTAATGCTGCATCTCTTCTTGCTTGCTCAAGCAGAACTCTTGCTCGTTCTTTAAGTTCTTCCTGTCTTGACAACATACGTTGCTTAAAAATAAAGAAATACAATTAACAGCAAGGCAGCCTCAGGGTACTGAACGTTTATACAGTAGTTAATAGCCAGTGGCCTTCCTATATATAATAAAGGTCAGGAGTCACATGAATTACATCTTCATGAGGTGACAGAGCATTTTACAGAAATGAAAAGATGATCAAAATGTTAAAAAAGTCTTAGGCCTTTATAATGTAAATAGGAGTTCTCTCTCTTCCTCGTAAAACTTAATTTCTATCAGCATTTAATGCCTTTAAACTGCAACTGTGGAAAAAAACCAATTGGCTTCATAGAAGCTATGTCAAACATGCTATGTGTTTACTTGTTTACTTTAATATGTATGTAAATATAATGCTTTGTTGGCTACTTATATGGGTACCACTCATTTATAACTTAAATTGAACACAAAGAGGCTGGGTACAAGGCAAAAACACCTGCAAATATATCTGCTTCTACTTGATTTATGAACATCCAGAAGAATAGCCCTCCTTCATACACAGGGCTGACTGTATCTGCAGAGTAGAAACAACAACAGGGGGTTCTGCATAGGCAACATGAGAACACGAGCAGCTCCCAGACATATACGCTCCCAAGGGCTGACTTCTTAAGTCAAGGTCAACTGTGCAGACTGGGAAAATGCATCTCTAGGCCTTTACAGGAGCCAGAGCTGGGGCAGGTCTTGCTTGTTGTGCTCCTGCAAAACCACATGGGAATAGGGATGGTTGACTCCAAACTACAACTGAGTTCAAGCTTAAGAGTGAGCCTCACATCTGAGATTTTATTACCATGTGCAAATGCACCAATGACTAACAACAAAGAGTTGCCTTTAAAGTCAACTTCTGCTTTTTCTTGGCCTGTTACACCCTTGCCCATGAAAATCGTCGCAGAGAACAAATTTTGTCTCCTCCTGCTTTTTTATTCTATATGGGTCAAGCTGTTTCTTTCTCATCCAGTAAACAAAGACGATGATGATGAAGAGAAACTTCATGAGACTTCACTGATTAAAGGAATTACCTAGCTATGGAACTAATATTTGGCTGTTATCACCCATCTATGGACTGCTTCTCTTGAGATACAAAAAATCTTTATGGCGCTTACTCAGGAAAAACCCATAAAAATATCTGAAGCAATCATACTACCAAAAGACTGGCACAAAGCCAAACAAAGCCAAAACTCAAGAAACCTCTTCACAGGGGTAAAATTATAGGCCTGCTTTGGTATTTTTGTAGATAAGAGTTGATAACATGTTTCACGTATTTTTGTGATTTTATGATTTATTGATAACACTCAGTATATGTATGTAATATTCAACTTTCATCCTCACAATAAATCTGCAAGGTAGGTGGGCACATACTTTTATCTTCATAGAAAGGAAAATGATATTGTGGTGAAGTAACACGCTTTAGGCTACTCAGTGGACAGCACAGTTTAATAGTCTGGAGTTTCTACCTCACCATTGTGGTTGTGGTCACAAGGCTGTGTAGTTTCTCAAACAAGATTCTGAAGTATCTTTAGTAAATTTTAAGGTATTCAAAACCTGACATTTTTTACTGAACTAATGTCTTTTTACAGTTTCTGCTCCAGTATGCAACACTTAGAAGAAATGTGTTGCCACAATCAGTGGCAAAAGTTTTGGAGCCATCTTCCAAATAGTCAAGAACACAACTCCCTTTAACTGGAGAATGCGGGACAATTTGCATAAATTAGTTTTTCTTGTAATGACTGTTTTTCAGTACCACCTACTTTTTAGGCAAAATATTTATTGCCCAACAATAAAAATACACCACTCACCTCACAATTCATACTGAAGATATGGTGTAAATTACAAACACAGAGAAAAAACTTGAACAGCATCTCCATCCTAAGTCACAGGCATAAATTTCTTACCTGGGCTGTTTTTGCAGTTTGATCTGCATGACTTAAAGCTGTTCTGGCATCACTGTCAGAATCAGATTCTGTTTGCCTTGGAGAAGCATGTGGTTTCTTTGCAAGATCTGTATCCATGTTATAGGAGTATACAGGCTTAGAAGTAGGAGATAAACTTGGTTTTGTGACAGGTGAACCAGGATCTGCTCTTGTGCTCTCTGTGGATCCTACACATCCCAGCTTTTCTTGCTCTGAGAAACCAGTAGTACTGTCTAAGCTCTGGTGTCTCTTCTTGTTGTTATCTTCACAAGCAACTGTGGGAGACATATCCTCTTTTTGATCACTGACATGTGCTAAGTCACTCAATTCTAAAGTGTCAGTTATCAGCAATTTCTTCCTTCCCAGTGTAGGCTGCACTTGCGTTGTGTCTGTACTGCTACACTTCCCAATTTCTTCAGACGCAGAAGTCCTTCCAGAGCTCTGTTGGGATTTCTGCGGATCTGTGTCACTTCGAGTCCTGCGAGAAGAAGGGGAAGCTGTGCTCGGGCTTAAATGGTCATCAGGAGTCTGATGCTCGCTCTCAGATTCTCCAACACCACTGTCATTTACAAACACAGAGTCATCCTGAGAAGCAAAGTCTGCCAAGCCACCGTCTGGCGGCTGCAGTTCGGGCTCCCGGTTCAGGTCATTCAGCTCTGCGTAGAATTTTTCCTGGTCGACAGAACTGTTTGTGTCCGTTTCATAGTTACCCACTTTGTATGTGCTTTTACTACTGTTCTCCTCTATTTGAACCACGTTTAATTCCTGGCCACAGAAATGGGCCCTTATTTGATAGAGATAGGTCATAACAGTCAGTTTGTCGGGTATCGCCAATAAAACCATGTCAGAAGGTTCCAGCAATCGTGATATTCCTAAACTGGCAAACCCGTCGTATGCCTTTCAAAACAGACAAAACAAATGTTACAGCGGGGCACTTTCTGACGTATCATAACATTTCAAGAATGCAAGTGGAAGTTTCAGTCAAAATAAGCAAGCCTAAAACACAATTCAGTATTACAGGTAGAACATGGCTTCAATTCTATTACTTATTATTCTGCTGGTTTCATTGTAGTCGTTACTATTTTCTGTTGCACCATCCAACTCATCGATTTTTCTTGATGGCTTCTATATACCTTCTATAAATCTTCACAGCAAAGCAAACTGAGAGAATATAACCAGCAAAGACACTCAAATGGCATTTTTAAAAATATTTTTAACATACTTCGATGCCATACAATATTAAAATCTTTGGTTACTCAAAATTACTACACTTCTATGAGAAAATAGCTGTTTATGAAACTGCAACTTAAAAGCCCTTCTTTTTGCACTAAGAAAACCTGCCAATATCTTAAATGGTTCTCACTCAAGTACCATGAAACAAGCAAACAAAAAAAGCCTAAGAGTTGGATGAGGAAAAAAAAAAAGCAACTCAGGATGGCTTTTTAAGATAAGGAACAAAGATATAAGAAACACAACACTAATCCATCTTGAGCTTTATCACTGATGATCAACCTTCTGCCTTCTACTGGTTATGTAATTGCAGTGATTTCTGTTGATGAAAAACTATGTCCAGATAGCCAAAAAGAACAACACCAGAGATTACTTGACACTAGGCATAAATCAGATTAATCCATCAAACAAATGCATTTTAAAAACATTTGTTGATGCTAAATTCGTAAAAAAGAGAGAGTAAAAATCATTCCCATTTCACTTTCATTTCTAAAAGCTTGCAAGCCTCCCACTATGTGAGGCCACACTGTCTTCTTACAGCTGGCCCTTTAAGTGAGTGGGCTTGGTGCATCAGGTTTTTCTAGTTTTGAAGAATTAAAGCTGTTTCTCAATTTACAATTAATTATTACTATCCTGGATTAACCTTGGAAGACAATATTGTGTTTCAAGGAAGCCTTTAAAAGGCCTCCTTTTAGCATAGATGCACTCAGTTAAAGCATGTGGGCTCTCCTCCCCCAGGAATCCTGCAGCTCCCTTTCACCATCTTCTGAAGGGGCTTACAATGTTCACAGTTGTTCCTACACTATTTTGAACAAAAGCAGAAGCTAAATTTAAGACATGGATGAGAAAACTGTCCTCTCACAAGGAAACAATAAAATGTATCACTGGCTTCAACTCAACCTCAGTTTTACACTTTTTCCTTAACTTCTTTAGTTTTAGAAGGATATTTAAAAAAAAAAAGAGAAATCAATTATGATTTTTTTTTATCCTCTTGGCTTTCATACTAGTAAATGTTCAATGGTGAGACAAAATGTGGGGATGGGCTGGCCAGCTCTCAGCAGACCCAGTTACTTTGCTTGCTCTGAGAAAAGGAGGGTCTCTCCTTCCCCTTGCAATGTCATTCCCTACGCAAGGGTCAAAGAGTTTTTGTTTCCGCCACTTTTCAAACTCGGCTACCAAAAGCTGGAATTTATCTTCCTGAAATTCTGCATGCTTCCCCTCATGCTCAGGTATAACTTGCCAAAGCATTTTAGGTGAAGTAATTTTTATATCACTATAACAAATGATTCACAGAAGTCATCTACACATAGAAATGGTCTGAATAATTTATTTTTAAGGTCTTCTGGCTCTCCCCATGCAAAATGATTTGGCCTAAAATCATTGCTGATCTTCATGTGTATAATTTCTTGTAAAGATTTATTATGAGAGATTGTTATGCCATTTATAAACACAGAGCTGTGCTTAGATAAAGGAGTGGCAAACATGATTGATGTATTTGCTGATACAGAACTCCAGACGGAGCAGAACAGCAGCAAAGTGATAGTGGGAGGAACGGAAAGAACTCGGATGGTAGAAGAGGGATAGCTGTCACTTACCTGATCTTGGGAAACAGAGCTGGAGGAGCAGGATCAGGCTGGTTATGGAGGAGAGGGAGGACAGGTGGAACTGAATAGACAAGTGGAGCACAGAGAATGGCAAGATAAAGGAGAGCAGGGCAGGGATTTGGGTGGGCAGCCTGAGCAATGGCAAGTACCAGGAATGATGAATGCTCATATGACAGCAGAAAACAGGCTGGGCATGAAAGAATAGCAAGCCAGCTGTTCTGTCTTTGGACTAAAGATAACACCAGTATTTGTTGTTGGCTTAAGTGGGTCACTGCTGATTTCAGTGGCATAAATAACTTGCACGCTGCAGGTAATGGGAGCTACCATCTTAAGAATGAAGGACTCAAGGACAGGCACGGCAGTCCAGGGCAGCCAGAGTCTACAGATGTGATTTGACCTGAACTCTTTTTATACTCTTAATTTCTTATTTATATGCTAATAAAACTAAATCCTACAAGTATCTCTCAGGGTCTACAAAATGAAGGTGGTGACAGTGTTTCAGGGTTGTCAGGAAAGGTACTTGCTAAGAAGTAACACTACAGCAGGACTGAATTTGGAGTGATGGATATTCTCAATATCCATATTGATATTTTGCTGCAAATATCGCAAAAGCTGCAATCACTTTTTGCTGCCTGCTCAGTTCTTCCAGTAATGCTTGGGATTAAACACAGTTCTTCCCCACTGATGCTAGATAGTTATTTCCTATCTCCTCTCATTCTCATTCTGGATGATATCCATTTTGCTTCTCTCCTTTTAAAGTACAGTAGCTATGTAGGCTGTGTTTTACAGACATTAGCTCTAGAAATAGTAATTGTGTGTTCTGGATGTGTCCATACAACTGTGTGTGATGGGTTCTCCTTCACTACTAGAAAAGCTGGGAGTTTCTTGATATTCTAGCATAGGTACAAATGCCTCATGTTTCTAACTACTTTGTAACATGGTATTAACAGAGTACATTTTCAAATTCTTTTTGTTAAACAGAGGCATAACTCAGCCTTGAGTTTGCAAATGCTTATTCATCTGCACGTTTAACTCTGCTCCTCTGTGATCTCACTGAGGCCAACAAGCACCTCACACACGCAATTAGATACATGCCTATGATTTTGTGGAATCAAATCATAGAAGTATGAACACCTAATATAAAAGCCTGACTCCAGATCAAAGGTAAGGAATTTTCTCCATTTGACTCAATACTATCCCTGTAATTCTGAATTGTTCTGTTTAAATGTATAATTTAAAAGGATGCCTTTTAAAAATTGAATATTTTATTACGACAATAATTTAAGTTCAAATGTATTAAGGAATTTATTAGAAATGGCCAAAAATTGGGGGGAAAAAAGCATCACAAAAATTGAAAGTGCTAACTGAACATCCAAAATATATGTTACTATTCCCAGACAATAATCCCTCAAATGAAACAAGCTTCTCCAAGCAGTAATTAAAACCAGAAATTCATTATTAGAATCATACTGTTGTGCCCTTCTACTTCTCATCCCTTCATCCCCTCAAAGCTCCAGCCAAGTGTTGTTTAGTAGCTTAAATTTTTAAAGTGCAGGACATGTTATTAGCAATATGAAAAAATTCTATTTTTGATAAGGGACTATACTGCCACTATGCTTCATTTTAATACGTTTCCCATTATTTTTAATTTCATTATTATTTAATAATAATCAAACAGACATAATAAATCAAACTAACTGGTTTATGCTACCAGGAAGGCTACATGGATATCTAAGATATCTAAGATATCCATGTTGTGTAGATGTTGTGCAGAAGCACAACTCTTTGGACCATCAGGGAAAGTATATCTCTTTAATGTTTCTGATCTTCTCAAAGATAATCCTGGTTTCTCTTTTGTTCCTGACAGAAATTTTAATTTGCAATGTGGACCAGAAATATCTTCCAATTTGGATTGATGCTAACGTAGTAGCTGTTTGGGGGTTTTTTATGTATGTATATTCATGACACTAAGCCCATTTACCTATTTCCCAATGAAGTTTTTTTCTTTTTTTAAATTTACTGACAAGCTGATTGACAGACATCAATTGAGATCCATCAGCACAAGCACCACAGGCAGTATTCCAATCATTTCCCAACTCTGTAACACACTGACATATTGGCCAAGATCAGATGTCACAGGTAAATACCCTTTTTTATTCAGCATCAGTGGCAGCACCAAATTGGCAAGTGGTTGGTGCGTGTTATAAAGAATCTCTGATGATGTGCCTTTTGTAACAGTGCATTTCCATGTGTAATCATACTCTGTATTTGCACTGAAATAGTTGTCTCTTAAGGTATCTTCTTTTTTTTTAATTAAAATACAAACAAGGTCATGCACTTCTAAAAGATATACTTTTATGGGTTAACCTTTAATCTATGGTTTTCCTTCTGGAGAGGGAGCAGAGGGGAAAGAAACATTAAAATAATAAAAAAAAAGAGCTGCTTCAGACAAAGAAAATCATCCTATTCATCCAAAGATGTTATTTTAATTGGTTAGGAGGAATCATTGTCAAATGTGTTACATATCTGTGTGGAATTTCTAGGCAGCCATTGTTGGCAGTGTTGCATTCACTCCAACCAAGGGCACACGGGGTTATCTGGCAGAACTGTGTGAGACCAGGAAATAAATCTGCAGGAAGCAACTGAGATACTCAGTGTGGCTGTCAGATGAAGGCTGGCAAAGTGATGAAAGAAAAAAACTGCACAATAACAACAACCATTATTTCTTCAATTCTGGAAACTATATCCTGTTAGAAAGAGAGGCTGAAAAGTTCACTATTTGCCATCACAGTTTCATAAAGAAAAGATGACTGATCATACTGCTAACATTTTTAATTAATAATCTATTCTTTCTTTTTTATAATCCGGCTTAATTAGCCCAGACGCTCAACAAAACTTGAAGTACAAAAACATATGGTCACAGAAAATAATGTGATGTCACAGATAATCCACTTAGGTCATCTTAAGTCCTCTTATTATTATGAAAAAAAAATCAATTGTCAAAAGACTCATTAGATAGCAGCAGCTCAGAGATATTTCATTATTTATAACACATAAGTACTAAATTAAAGACAAGTAACTCCCCGGCTAACACATAAATGTGCAGACACATTAAAATATAAACACAAATGAATTTTGATAAAGCATTTTCAGAAATTCCACATAACTAAATCATATTAGACTGTAGATATGTTTACTATATAATATTGAACCTGATTAATTTATTCAAAGTATATTTTTATACCTTAATCCTAGTTAAATTTAGTGCTTTTTAAAGCAGTATAAAAACAAAATCCCAGCATTAAGAAGGCAGATACTTAAAAACAATTTTCAGATCATCTTAAAGAACAATTTCATTATCAGTGACTCACATGAAAATTTTAATTTCTAAACATGTCCCTAGGGCCCAACTGAAGCTTGTAGCATGCCTAAAATAGTGAGCAGAAATAAAAAGTCTTCTGGTGATTCCCGAACTGCTTCTTCCAGAGAAACTTTTTAGACCTTTGCACCTACAAAGAGTGGTTTAAAACAGATGCCCAGCACAAGGCTATAAAGTATTTTCCTAATATTTCAGTTTATTTGCAAAGTATTGTCTCAACACTTTTTACTCTAAACTTCCCATGTTGCGTACACCACTTCATTCAGCTGCTGCAGCATGAGAGTAGGTGTAAAATTTCATCTTTAAAAACGTAAAAATCCCCATCAAAGCAACATCAACCATGCCCAATTCCTGGATTCCTGGTAAAGCAACAGCAAGAGAAGCCTTGTGTACGACAGTCCAACCGCAGTTACATTTTTTAAAATTTTTTTTTTTTTAATTACGTGGCTGATCGGAAAAATCATGAGCGCTCACAGAAGGCTGGCCAGGCCTTTCCCCTGCTTTCACAGTTAATGTAGGCAATACAAACATTAAACTCTAATGCCAGCCTTGAACTTGTTGTGAATGTTAAAACCACGACAAACTCAAGTCAATAATGCATCCGATTTGAACTACGGGAGGCCGAATACCTTCTGTGAGCCGCAGTTATGACCTTACAAAACAACTGCACTTTCCCAAAATTAATAAAAACCTGCAGTGAAGTCAAAATTGAGGCTATGTATTTTTTTTTTTTTCTCCTGGCAGTTCTTACCTTTTTGTTGTTCTCTTTAATATCTTGAGGATTCAGGGACTTGTAGTCACTGAGGGGGAAAATGGCACAGTGGGTATGTACAGTATTTGATAAAAGCAGCAGTTTTAAAACAAACTAAATCTAAAAATTTGACATACAATAATATCATATAGTAACTAGCAATTTCACAGCAATTCAATCAACAAAACTAATAGTGTGGAAAATTAAAGGAATAAATAAATAAATAAATAAATAAACACTGATTACATGTTTCATTGCCTGAAGCTTTCCATCTAAAAAAGAAGTTAAGGCAGGGACTAGAGGCCAGCCTTGACAACCAAATTTACCAGAAGGTAATCCGTCCTTGTCAGCGTACAAAGAGCTTATTCCTCTCATCTCATTTCAACACCAGCGCAATTCTCATAATCATCCTGAAGTCAGTTCTTTGTATAAGATTAAGAAGAAAAACAAATCACAGAGAGGGGAGAAATAATTGTTTATGAAACATGGGAGAGCACAGAGGTCACAAAGTTTGAACATTCATAAATCTGGTTTCTTAGAAAGGATGGTTCCCTGCTTGAAAGGAAAGGGTGAAAACAATTCAACATCTGAAGTGAACATGATTTGATTTTTACGTAAACTTAACCGTTCTATATTTCTATGAGAGTAAGGTTATGCAGGCAAAGAGTATACAACTTACATTAGGTCTGGTCTAAAGTGATGTAATATTGCACAAAAGGATAAACCATTTCTCCACGATGTAGTAAAATTGGTGATTTTCACTCCCCTATAGTTTTTTGTAACTTCTTTGCACCACACAAGTAATGACTGACTAGCGTTTGGCTTTCTCCCCAAAATAGGACTTGGTATCGGGCTTGGCTGGAAAAAAAAAAAGAAAAGAAAAAGAGAGAAGATGATAAAAGAATTTAATGGAAGATGAGAATTAACATTAATTGACCTAACTAGATGATCTGTATCCTTTGATGTGAGTTTAGGTCCTTCACAGCTGTCAGTTTACAATGACTGTAACTTGCAAAAGACACAAATCACGAGTTATTATCTACAGTTGTTGCCCTAGGCACTCGTCTCCAAAGGATGCAGATATACAGGATTCCAGATCTACACAGGAGAAGAGGCCAGGAATTGTACCAGTGGAAACACAGTGCTGAAACACTTACAGCATAGTCCCGCACAGCCCGTGACACACAGCCTTGAAAACATTTCCCAAAATGCAGCCATGGAAAAGCATCCCCACAAGCCCTTTCACTTTTAATGAAGATAACACTGGGACTGGATCAAAGGGCCAGGCAGAGCTGGGGCAGAGTTTGTCATGAGCTGCACTCCACCATCGCGTCGGGGGGATCAAAGTCACGACACAAGGCTGGGGTATCGCTCTCGAACAGGCTCC
Source organism: Cephalopterus ornatus (assembly GCA_013396775.1). NCBI lineage: Eukaryota > Metazoa > Chordata > Aves > Passeriformes > Cotingidae > Cephalopterus > Cephalopterus ornatus. The sequence goes on along the minus strand of VZRE01007705.1, from coordinate 408,528 downwards.
AGTGTGCAGTCTGGGGCTCTCTTTCTATGTAAGTGTGAGATTGCATAAAGGTAATTATGGCACGGTGTTTCTAAACGGCCACTTCCAACCATACCCCAAAGAGTTTCCTCTTTCGGGCTTTAGCTCTTCTATGTGGAAAAGGAATTTCAGATGTAAATTGTTATCAGAGGGTGGTTTCTAACAAGAATCATTAGCTAAAAACCACCATTTACAAACAGGTTATTTTGACCCTCTTAGTAACATTTTTGTGGGCATAAACCAAGAATTAAAATAGAATACTTCAGGCATCTGGCGTTTGTCAGACCATCCACTGTTCCACAAATTCAGCAGAGAACTTACTAACAGCAGCTGATGTTTTCAAGCCTCACACACACATTTCTCTAGAAAAATACTGTCACTTTAAAAACCTCTTAGGGCTAATCAAAAAGATAGAATGTGACTGACACAAATCCCAAATCTGAATTATAGTGAAAGAACTCAGATCACTTGTTTTTTTAATGCAATATAATTAAAATCACATCTACACAACAAACAAGCTGTTGATGCACCTTAGAGCTAGAGAGTCCCCAAATTAAGATAAATAGAGCAAGTAATTTACTGTATCACAGCCACTTAAGTTTATGGCCAAACGGATTTACTCGTTATTGTCTATTTGCGAAAGACCTACGATGCCCCCCCTTGACTGAAGCCTGTCAGTGCTCAGCAATTGGCTGCTGTCAACTGATTTGTTTTCACTGCTTCTGGGGAAAAAAACCTATACAGAACCAGGGAAGTAATTTTTCATTTACTGTCACAATCAGCCCTAAAAAGTTGTTTTATAAACATACTACCTCCTCATCAGATACAAGCACTGCTAACTCATTTAGAAAGTGCAAAATGTAGACCTTGCTGAGATTTTTTTTTTTAATACCACATCATGTGTGCAAAATAACTTGTTAAAAAGTGCTTATTTTTTTAATCCTGTCAACGATCCAAATCAGCATGAACAAATCCATCAACAACGAAACAAATATCCCTACATACACTGAATTAAGGGCTTAACAGGGATATGCAAAATAGGGAAGGAAAAGCAGCAATAAATGATAAACTTTCTTTACCATGCACAAGATCTAACCAGATAAACAAATACTCCATAGGAGCTGTCAGACAGTTACTCCAGACTCAGAGTAAAGTAACTAAGACGATGTTTTTCTCCTGTTTTTTTACAACTGGAAGCAAAACCTAGTAACTAACTACTGATCCCAATTTTAAGGTACTCTGTTACTTAAAATATTTTTGCTATTATAAATTATATTTATGGAAATAGCACTACTGAGAGACGATAATTAAAATAGCTCTATCAAATTGCGGAAAGATGATACTTTAACAAATTTTTAAAGTGCAAAGTTACTTCTTCAAGTCATAGAGTACCACAGATATATTAAATGTTAACTATAAAGTCTTAACTACTTGTTGCTGAAATTCTTCACAAAAATTTTAAATGTTTCAGTCACCACCTAAATGCTTTCAGGTTAACTCTGAAATCACCTTAGGCAACATTATCATTCAAATGCCTTAATTACTCATCTAACAAACTGAAGACATAACTGCATTTAAAACATTTTAAAAATGTTTTACAAAAGGAAATCCAAAGCTAGTAAAACAATAAATTTAGCAGAATTTCGTATTTTATTTAAAAATTATGAGGTTTTAAAAAGCTAGATTACATTTCCTTGAAAATCTATACTTAAGCTGGAGTTTTTTCCTGTGTTTGTCTTTCCATTAATGTTAGATTTTCTGAAAGTATTTTATCCAGAATATGCAAGATTTAGGATGTGCATAATGTACTTACACAATTTTCTTTCTTTTAGCTGATAAAGCAGAAGTTACATAAGGTTTTCTTTCCATACTTAGTAGTCCAAGTTTTTTTGGATAAAGGTGAAGTCAATATTAGGGCAATGTTATGCTCCTAATCACCACCTGAGTCAAAGCTTTTGTTATTTAATCTATGACAAAAGCATTCAATTCAAGACATAATGGAAATACATAAGTAAAGGTAGAACTGTGTGTTAGCGCTTGACATACCTTCAGAGGTGTTAACAAATGTTAGTTTTGATTTTATTTTTTTTTTGGTGGTGAAACTTCATTATGAAAAATATTTTCTTTTGATACTTGTACGTTATACATATTAGTTACTTTTTTGGTACACGCATAATTACTACCAAGTGCCTATTTCTACTATGTATTTGCTCTACAAGATCAGCAGGAACTAATCAGATGAATGAAAATTTAATAAGCTTTCTCTTATATCATTCTTTTAAGGACTGACTACACAATTCTTCCAAACAACACAGCAGTCATGACTTGCCTATTTGAGTTCAAACCCCAAAGGCCCCGAGAACTTGGTGGGAAATGGCCCCAAAAAGCATGAGATACCCACCCCAGATTGCTATATCTGCTCACTGATCAACAGCTTACCGAATCTAATGCAACTGACTTTTATCCAGCTGTGGAATAACCGCACATAAGTGCAGAGGTTCCAGAGTTGGTCCCTCACATGCTTAGTTCAGATCTAAATGAAGCATCATGTGGATGGATTTATCAGCTGGAGTCAGCACCAGCTTCAGGATATCTTTGTTTCGCACTCAACAAAAGCACTAAAATCTCTATTCTTCTTTTACATGTTCTGGAAGCTCAGTTAATATGTTTTATAGTGTATGCATTTTTCCTCTTGGAAGATTATCCCATCAGATCACTAATCTATGTCAACAAGAGGACAAGAACTTTAAATATTAGGCTGCATCCCTACATTTGAAAATATTTAAATAGTTGGTTTGCTGCTCTCAAGAACGCAGCACCAGGCACACTGATGGTTCAGAGAGAGAGAGGGTTGAGCTGCACCTCTGACACACAGGACAACACTCAGGAGAAGAAAATCAAGACTGAAATTCTGATGGGAACATGGGGCTATGGACTGAGATCTCCTATGAGACACAGTGAACAGCCAGAATGAAGACTGTAGCGGCTCAGTCTGAGCAACGCAAGAGCTTGTAGACAGGTTGCATGGGGGTAGAGGAGTTTAAAGAAAGTAGGAGGCAGTGTTAAAGGCTGGAAAGAAAGATGCTGAGAGGAGTAAGGAAAAAAAACATATGTAATCTAGGTGGAAGACTTACGTGGTTTGAGTTTTTTATTAATGAACACAACTCCCCAAAGAGGAAAGCAGCTGAAAGAACAACCCAGGATTGATAATTAACTGCAGGAGGAGAGAAAGCTGAGATTGAGATAGACCTGGAAGTCAGAATAGGGAAGACCTACAAACAATGAACAAACAACTTTTTTTCCTCAAGAAGCAAGTACAGACACTGGTCTCTTACTTATTTTACCAAGCAAAACAAAAGGGACTTTCCCTTACCCCTAACAAAACCACAGTGCTGTCTAGGCTCACTGAAAATCATGAAAACATTAAAATGCAAGATAAGGTAAGTGAAAGTAATGCACAAGTAGGTGAGTGAAAATGTACAGCATGTGGCTGGATGTAGAAAAAGTTTAGGAAACTCAACTGAACTGATCAGTCTGAAAAGCAGTAAAAAGGAGCAACAAAACCAAGACATCAAATACATTTCAGTCAAATAGATAATTTTGTATCATCAAGATGATACCCAAGAATTTCATCTTTTCAACAACACAGGACTCCACCCATAGGAGCCTGGGAGTGTTAGAAATTGAATATGGCTCATTTAATACAATTTATGCCTTTGACAGGGTCCGTGTATGTCCAATACGCATTCAGTTTTGTTTGTTGTGGGCTGTGGAACAGTCTAGGTCTAAGTCAAAAGATTATTTTTACTAGTATCAGGAATATCAAATATCAAATACAACATGTGAAGAGTGCAGAGGCAGAATAAAACTGCTTTCTGTTTTATTCCAAAAATGGAAAAAAACATCCTGATGACCCTGAGCTGTGGTGAGATGTCCTTTACTTAGGCTAGTTAGTTATTTTTTTATGCAGCAGGTCATCATAATGCGATGATGGCTTCAGTGACACAACAAAATACAAGTGGCATTGCTCTTTGCTTCTAGTAAAGGAAGCCCATCCATATATTAGAAAACACATATTTCCTAGAAAGAAATGTTAGGAGTTCTGGTATTCTGTTACTCTGAAAGACAAATGCAGCAGCTTAGGAGTACATTCTTTAACTTTGTGCTCTCTATTTGCATGTTATGGTGTCTAGTTCCTACATTTTTAGTTCCTACTGTCCCTAAAAATGAAGGAGATATGAAAATCCAGCTGCTAGGCACAAGTTACAGATTCAATGAATTTATTTCCTATATATGATTAATAACAAGTATTTAGGTAACCTCCAGGTTTCATCAGCACCATACATCTTAAAAGTTTGCCTTCTTCACTTTTCTGATTGTGCTTACAGCTAATGTGGATAGGCAATAAAATATAAGCTTTTATCATAAAACCCTTAGGCATAAGCTTTTAATTGCTTATCCTTTTACAGGTTTAATTTTGGCACAACCAAACCAGTCCATGTTCAATCACAACCTTAACATTTAGACATCTGCCTGAGCTGACATGATGCTCTCATGTTTGAACCTGGCAAGGTGAAGAGGAAGGTGAAATCCTTGGGACACACCTCAAGTTAGCTTTGGTCAAGTAGGTCAAATTATTTCATGCTAAAGGGTTCTCAGTTGCCTGTTACATATTTTGATGGCCATGAGTCTGGAAAGAGCTCTTCCAAGCTATGCCTGGCAAAAGAAAGGAAAGCAGCCCTGCAGATAACTGCCTCTGGTCACTTTTACTCTGAGCACTGAGGAAGTGGTCTGGTAGAAAATGATGGTATGTGGTCATACAATTGAAATGTGCACGTGCTTATAACCTACAGGCATCCAGTACACAAAGATCGGAGAGACTGCAATAACAAAGGCTACTGTTACGTACTTCATTTTGTAATTTTTGTAATTATGTGGTAGCCTCCTTCTGCCTTTGACTTTGTCTAGTAATGAAGTAACATTTTCTTAGCAGTCATTTTTGGGTTTTGGTTTGGTTTTCATTGTTGGGGATTAAAAGGATAAAAGAACCTAAGTATTCAGAACTAAACTCTAAACCTTCAGAATGAAAAGCCACAACACATGGACTACTGGACAACTGCCTCACTTGGGCAACAGGACACAAGCGTGTCTGCTCGTGGCATTCAATTAAGAGCAAGACAGACTATTTATTTCAAGACAACTACCTCCCCCTGTGGATGTTCTTAGTAGAGAAGCACAGCTACACACAGGAGTGAAGGCAGCCACCTCACCAGGCTGAGAAGCCCTAAATCTATTAGCTAATGGCAAAGAGAAGATTATGTTAATGAGGTGGTAACAGAGAAACAAATATGAGGCAACATAATGAATTGGTTACTTATGTGCAAGTGATTTCACCTGATGGTCAGTATAACCAGGAAAAAAGTTACAGTGAGCTCCTTCTCAGATTCAACTATTATAAGAGGATTGGCTGAGGCTCACCTGGCTTCTCTTCCCTGAGGTCACATAATCTTTGTCTTGAATGACATGTTTTCAATTAAAAAAAACAAGAAAGGTATATAATTCATACCATTAAGCAGAAGCGAACGCGGAGCTGAGTCTCTGATGATTACACATATTTGTAATATAACAGTATGAGCAGATCACATGCAGGGATGGGGCCTCATTTTTCTGCTCTCAGAAGACAGGCAGTTTCCTTGTGTCCACTTTCCTTTCTCCAGTTGGCCTGGTGGCATATGGGCTGAAGTCTCTGCTCTCATGTAATCTGTGCTGGAAGCCCAGATGAGCTACCAGGATGCTGCTGGTTCACAATCCCTGGCTCTCTGCCACGATGGGAACATTCAGGGTTTTGGGCAGGTTGCCAGAATTAAGCAACTTAAACCACAGATGAGGAATAGCAATTTTCAAAGCTTTTAACTTTGTTAAATGTGAACTGAACTAGCAAAACGCACCTCCCTGGGCCCAAGGCTATCTCTGCCACATTTCAAAGGCCTGCAGCAAACAATGGAAGTGTTAGAGCTTGTCAGAAAAGGTCACAAGAATCTCTTCTAAAAGAAAGTACAAGGCAAACTAAAAATGAGAGTCACTGCCAATTCTTCCTAAAAACAGTGAACTCTTGTTGCTTTTGCAGGAATTTCTTTTGACAGAGCCATTAAATAAACACAAGTCATTATCCCACTCTTCTGAACCTTTCAACGGGCATCATTTTTTCAGGCAATCTTCTGATGTTGGATCATTAAGGTGACATTGCTCCATGGAACTTCATAGTTACCCATTTTGTAAATCTACTGCATCATTTACATTAATGCACAACCACAGGCGTATTTATGGAAACATTAGTCTTTCCCTATGGGAAATCTTTATTTTAAATACTTGAGAACAGAACACAGATGCCAGATTTGTACAGGTATTGCACTAACAAAGGAAAACAATCTCTCTGTTTGGGGGAGCTTAGAGCACTCAGTATTTTTAAGTCTGGTATTGATGACACAGTACCTCTGAAGGCCATAGTAAACCTCTTGATTGAGAGTGGAAATAAAATCAGTATATTCTACAATCGTGCATGAAGTGCTGGTGTTAACGAGCTTACATCAGGCATAAAGGTGGATGTTCTTAAAACTACTTAGGACAGCTAGAGATAAGTGAGAATTTAATGGAAAGAAGTTTTTTCCTTGATAAATTACTGCATCAGCAGCTAACTCTATGTAAACAATCACAAAATGGAGATTAATAAAAATATTGTTTGACCTCTCAGTGGTAAGGAGAAGCTGTCCACAGATGATGGGGAGACACCTGAAATTATGCACCTTTCTTTTTACTTCCTCTGTCTTTATTCTACAAGTCAGATGCAAGCTGGAGACAAGCATTACTCCTACAGACACAAAAAGGTGAAATTTCAGCCCCATGTGGAAACAGCTTAGATAAGCCAGATGCTTCCAGATCAGCTGAACATATTTAATGTAATCCTAGGGTACTGGAAGAACCAATATAAAACAACATCTGAAATGAATGGACAGTCTGAAAACTTGAACATAGGGGAGATGTTAGAAAAGTAGGAAAAGGCTACATTCCCTTCCAGTCCTTAAATGCTTAATAAAAAGACAATTTGGAAGAATGTAGACAAGCTAATGAAAAAGAAGTGGAACAAATAAATGAGGTGCTTCTTAGCATATGAAAGTTAAAAGAAGACAAGGAACAAACATTATTTGCCATGAACAAATCATGACTAGCAGTACCAGTTCCTTCTATAAGAGGGAAGCAGGCAGGGGTGGGCAAAAGCATCACATAACATTACGAATGTAGCTGAGCTCTTTTAATTGTCTCTCAAGATGCTCTCACAAGGAAGCACAGAAAATAGAACCTTAATGAGACTCACAGAGGTGCAAAACAGTCTGGAAAACTATATTCAAGACTAGTTTTAAATGATTCTTGGAATTATGCATTAAAAGGAGTTCTGCAAGAATATTTCTTGGGTTTAGTGAAAGTTTGAATCAGGAAGGTAGACAATACACTAGACAAGAAGCTGGGATGGACATCAAATGCACTAGAAGAACTCCAATCACATAAAAAGGAGAAAAGGCCTGAAGGAAGGAGTAAGAAATTCAATAGGTACAAGTGAAACATAGGAAGAAGTAATCATTTACATAAGTGCAGGATGAGGAAGAACTGGTTAGGTAAAAGTTCTTCACAAAACGATGTGGGGGAAACAGTCTATTCAAGCTGAACATAGAGTCAACAACATCAGGTTGTTGTGAAAAAAACAAATATCATACTGAGATGTACAGACAGGAATAAAGCCTGCAAGACACATACTGCCTCTCCCACTCCACTCAGCATCAACAAAAATTTTATGTTCAGTTTTCTCTGATGCAGAGTGTAAGGAAAATGAGTCCAAAGATCAGGGGTGGGGGGGGAAAAAGGCATGAAGAAAGCTGGAGCAAATTTAGGTCATTTATCTTACAGAAAAATGATAAAGGAACATGGTAAGTCTTCAAGCATATAAAATTCTAAAGAAGAAAGAAAACCCTTCATCCCCCATGCCAGTGTTTACCAAAATGAAGTTACAGGCTTTAACTGCAACAGGTCAGACACCAGGAGGAGCAATCTATAAAACAGTATAATGAAGCACTCAAAACTGCCTGGGAAAGCCACGAATGTCTCGTTATTGGACGTCTTTAATAGGTTGCACAAATCCTTCGTTTTGCAAAGAAAAACTTGGCCTTTGGGCAAGTAGATGGACCAAGTGCTTCAGACCCAACTTCTCTGAATTTCTTAACTCCAGAGCCTACAAGAAGAGGACACAGCTTACACAAGCTGCTGCCATCAGCAAGCAGGAGCCTGGCAGAGGTTCCCTCCAAGCACTGGCAGCAGGGGAAGCAAGCTGGAAAATGCCCAATTCCCATCAAGCAACACTTCACATTGGCCTCTCACATCACCCTACCAAAAAAACCCACTTCCCATTTTAAAAATAAATCCTAGCACGGAAGTCCTGATATTATTTGTTTCATAAGCAACTCATGCAATAATTCCCCTTATGTTAGTAAGATCTCCTTGCAAAGAACAGCATATTTTGGGTTTTTTTCTGGCACACGGCTATCTAAATACAGAGAAAGTTCGGTAACCACTAACCACTCTACAAATGAATAACTGCACAGAGTGTGTCTTTTCTCTTTCAGTTGTTTAGGAGACAGGCTATTGAAGAATTACAACCCCACCACTCCAAACTGCTCCTCATGAGCACTACCAGAGAGAGGAAGGCTCTCTTTCATTCAGCATATCTCCACAGAAAGTCACCATGCCACTTTAAAATCTAGGATACATTGGAAAGGTTTTTTCATCTGCAAGGTAAGAGTTCAAGGTCAAACCCGGGACAACAGTCAGAAAAAAACCCAGCCAATTGCAGTTGGGTGAAATTAGGTATTTAGGCACTCTGTAAGATGCAAGCAAACACTGGTAACCAAATCAGCTGGATTCAGCTCTGTCACAGCAGAGATGTCACAAGCAGAGTGAACTGGGAAACAAAAATTACCTTAGAGGTGGGGGGTTTTTTTAAAGAAAAAAAAAAGATAACGCTTCAAAAAGTCGTCTCTACCAGAAACAGAACATTTCACTCACAAGCACCATTCATAAACAACAAAGAAAACAAAAAAAGCATTACTAAATAAAAGCAAGTGAAAAATTAAGGAATGGCAGGCTTGAATATTCTTGTTTTAGTTGCCCAATAGAATGAGCATTATTTAAGCAGTGTGAAGGCAGATTGATATCTTTACCTCTCTGAATAGTACCTTATTCTGTGAATAGCCCCCATGGAATAACAGCCCCTACTCAAGGATTCAATAGCTTAATGAACACAACAAGACTGGCACAATCTGAAGCTTAATTTGCATGCAGTTTAAATATTTTTGCTTTATTAGTTTCATTTCAAAATAAAAATACATGTAAAAGTAACAGCAATTCAAGTGCCACTTGGTTTAACATATATTTTTCCAGGAATTCTTACACTATCCAAATTTGCTAATTGCTAGAACTTGTTCAGCTAAAAGGTGAAATACATATTAAACGAAAATATCCTTTTTGTTTTATAATATGTAATTAACACAAGCTTTTCTAGCGTCAACACTGGCAAATCTATCCTCTTGAAAAATACACACATAATTTTCATGCGACAAATTAAATTTGGTGTGGTTATGCTTTTAGCACTCAACAAGTAAAAGCTTGTAAATAAAAAGCTGAAGCACAAAGGTATGGCAAGTCTCATTTAAGAAATCAAAATCTTTGGGAGAGAGGAATTCTCTCCTGTGGAACTCAAGAAAAGCTGCTAATAACTAAATACTGCCTCTGTTTAACACTTTACACTACATGTTTATGTTGAAAGTCCTTGTTTAAGCAGATTGTGATACAAACCTAATCAAATCACTGTATTTCATTCTCTTATGATGCCTGGCTAATAACCACACAACAGTTGGAAACTGTCAAAATATTTTACAGCTCAATTGTAATTCCCATCCAAGTCTAAGCACGCAGTAATTGGGCGTTAGCCACGTTCCAGGGGTGTTACAGCAATGCGCAGCATTCAGGTCTTCTGGGTTTCATTTTTTTAACATATGTAAAACTCCTAAATGATCCCCAGGATTTACTCAATAAAATTTCAAATTAAATATTAGTACATTGTCTACAGAGATAGCTTTTTTTTTTTTCCATTATTTGAATGTATTATTTAGGTCAACATTTTAAAAATTAGCTTAATACTTGGAATTAATATACAGCTGAATTTTTTTTTTGTTCAGCAGAATTTTTTTTTCCTGGTTTAAGTTCCCTAAAGTAAAAAAAAGTTTTGTCAGATAAATAAAATATAAACATTTTTTTTAGAAAAATATTAGATGACAAGTATTATAATATTAAAAGCTTTGAGACAAAATGCTGATTTTGAATTCAAGGAACAAATTTTACAGATATGAGAAGTATTCCAAGCTGCTGAGGGAGAGGAGGAATGGAAACATGGAAAGGGATTTTAGCATGCACTATTATACATGCAGTGTGCACAATTCTCATGAGCATGGTGCCCAGATAACAGCTCTATAGGTGTTTCTGATTGTTTGGGGTTTGCATTCCTAAGGCAGTATCAGAGACACAGATTCATGACTCCCTGCTCTTTCAACACTATTCCAATCATTAACCCATTCATTAACTGTCCCTAACTGTCAGTGACAGACAGATGACGTCACTGGATCCCAAAGACATTACTGTCCAATGGATTAAAATCCTTAAGTGGTGTAATGGCTTTGAGCTTCCATAAATGGAAGAAAGCGTTATCCTTTAAGTGTCTTTTGGACTTAATTTACATGGTGTGTTAAATAAAATTAAACACTCCTGAAAGATTCTCAACTGGTCCCCAGATGATGCAATGATTAATGTGTTTCTGGTGAGAGCTGCTCCTGATTCCAAACGCTCATCTGCAGACAGAATTAGGAAACTCCTGGATAGAAGAACTGCACCAGAGGACTTCAGTCTTCCAACCAACAGCACCAGTGCTCTTAGAAGGAGCTGTGGGGGAAGGTATTGATTTCTCTCCTTTAGGCTGGGGGATGAGATCAGATTCATCAGAGAACCCCAACGAGCCACAGGGGGCAAAATTTCAGCCAGCACAAATGCAGAAAACTCACACTCAAGCCTCATACATCATCTTTAACATGTCTGATCATGTCCAGGTGTTACAAATGTAGAGCACTTATCACTCAGACATCTCAGTCTCCTGCAATACTTTTCATTGCACAAGCACCTCAGGATAGCTGGAGGAGGGAAAAGAAGGGAGCCTTCATTCCTACCCAGGAATTTTCATGCTTTGGGAAGTGTAAATTAGACCATTACTACGAGTTTGACAGTAAGTTTGCTAATAAATGTGTAGCAACATATATAATTGCATAGCGAGAGATTAAATGATTATGACAATCTTTGAAATGGGAAGAATAAAGAGAAGAGAAAGTTAATGTAAGGGAGAGCTCTGGTAACACAGCAAAATAGCTGCAATTTCAAAACTTTGATAAATTTATAAAAGCCAACTGGTCTAAGTAAGCTTTCAGTGGAATCTACAAAGTTGATTCTAATATTGAGTGTTAGTTCCAAGTTACACGAGCTTCTAAAAATTATTTAAAGGTTAGGACCCATCATCCTAAAAACATGGGCTTTTCAGACTTCTAAGCAGCACTCTGCAGCAGAAGCACGACCCAAGACACGGCTGGGAAACAAGTACAGTGATACAATTTGACTAAGACCTCCCTTACCTTTAAAGTAGCACAGAACGGGAGTTCAAACAGCAGTTTTGCCCACAGCTAAAATAAAACTTACAGAGTACTTAAAAACACCAGTAGGAGAATGATGAGTTGATAAATATATAGTGTGCATGCTTCTTTAGTCATAGTTTAGGTTGTCAGCGAGTTACACTCACATAAGGTTTTTTTACCACATGTAAATACCGAAAAGTCATTTAGCAATTCTTTTTATTACCTCCCGTTTATAAAACCGTGGCAGTGTTAAATGCTGCTACTTGACAATCCCTTTGGCAAGTTTGGGGGTGGGTGGCGGAAAGCAGAAAGGGGAGGGCACTGGACTCTCAAAAGAGGAGTTTAGGTAATCAAGACTGGTCTGATTGGTCTCCCAAAACCTCTTTTGCAGCTCGCAGAGACACGTTGTTTGGAAAACTCCTCAGAGCAGAAGTCTGACTAAGACACTACACACCAGCCTTAGGGGATGCAATCTCTGTCCATGAATTATGGAACACTACCGAGGTATTTTATGTCCTAAATCAGACACAAGTAATATATTTGTAACGAACTTCAGTATAAAAAGAGGTCAATTCTTATGGAATCTAAACCTACAACTCACAGCCACACTCAAAAACCAGTTATTAAGAGAATCCTTTTAAGCTGAAAAGGATAAAAGCAGAAACAAGACCATAGTAGGATTTGACGTGTCTTTTACTCCCTTTTTACTAAATAGATACGAAAATATCGCATTTTTAAATACGTATTTTTAAAAATGTGAATCTATTTCTCAAATGGTTCCAAGCAGATATGCATTTTCCAGCAGTGCTCAGATCATCTGGTTGGGGCTCCACACAGAGTCCACAGTCATGAAGGGAGAGCAGCAAGGACACTATTCAGGAGTTTAAGGATGTGAAATTGCTAAAACCTGGTCAGAAAGTAGAGCCACTGCACAATCTTGCTTTCTTTTTTCTTTTTCTTCTGTATTGGGCACCAAATATAGGCAGAGCGACTGTCACAGAAAGTGAGACTGAGGGTGATGAAGGGCCAACTACAGCACATATGTGCCAAAAAAAGATAAAAATGCACAAGACCCAAAATCTGGAGCAGTACATTTCATTTGTTTGAGGACAAGTCACACTACTGGCTTCCTTCAAAAATTAAAGGAAATAATCTTCCAGAGATGAAAGTGCTCTGAGGCAAACCACTTAATGTGCTATGTGTCGTATGGGTTCTACAACTCTTTAAATACTTGCAAAAAAAGACAGACTGTGATTTTAAATCAACTATTTGTATGTCCAAGGAGACCAGAAATGGAAGAACACTAAAAAAATTTGGAGGTTCTCATCGGAATTTTCTTCTAGTTATTCCCTATTACTCATACTTATGCTACATTCTGGTTCTATATCTGAAAATAATGGCGAGTATGTAAACATAAAAAAAGATACTGTCCTAAAAGAAAACCTAATTGTAGTAGGCAAACCCCCAAACCTATTTTTTTGTAGAAGCCTAATCTTGATGCTATAAAGAAATGTAAAAACAGTTAAATACATTTGCAGAGAAAACTCCTTCCCTGGAAATGCCTCAAAGGCAACTTTTCATCTTCCTTTTTTTAAAAGAAAAATTAATAATATTAATATTCTATTAACATTTTAAGTGCAATGGAAGAGTTGTGGTTACAATTATAAGAATTTGAGCATTGAATCAATATTTGGTTTGCTGTAGTTTTATACTTAAGCCTATTGATTGGGTTCTGATCTACACATCCATGTCTCAAAACAAAAGACTGAGTCACATTATGTTCCTGAGTCATTGCTGTCAATGACAATCATGACACACTACTTACCAATAGCACAGAGTGCCATAAGGGCACTTCAGAAAAGCATCAATTCTTCAGTATTGCTTTAAAGTGATAAAAACAAAGGTTTTTGCAGAGTTCTTGAAAGCACTTTAGCAACATTATGCAAAGGCGTCATGGTGTTAGGGAATATGGTTGAGTTATGAAGCAGATTCCAGGACAAAACACTTTAATTATGATCTGTTAAGCCATCTGTATCGAATTACTGTCTGAATTCACTTTGTAGAAAGCCTGCATGCAGAAAGAAAGGTATATTTGCTATATACAAAGGCGCACAAATAACACATATACCCTTCTATATAACAAATAACCATAATTATAACAGCAACAAGAATATTAAAATGTAAGTTTACATATACCTATATACACACACAGAAAGAAAATACACACATAACCCCCAAGCTTACTTGAAATAACAGAAGCACATTCTAAACTATCTGTTTTGTAAGTAAAAATGACATTCATTACGCTCCAGAAGCAAAAAATACAAGGCAGCTAATTGGAAAAAAATAAAGAATACAAAAATAGAACACCATTTTTATTTATAATTATTTCCAAAGGCATAACATTTTAGGGTACTCTTAAAGCATGATTGTCTGAGTTGGATTCTAAAGATCTATTGGCATTGAAGCAAGCCAAGAGACATGACCCTTGCAAGGTTTTAGGATTACAGTTCTTTGTCTCAAGGTGTTGATAAAATGAGGGAGAACAGAACCACCAAAGAAAAAGAGACTGTACTCTTCTTTGTGGATCACCCTTCAAACATACAAAAGACAACTAAGGAACTAGAGACTGTTCTAACCTGCCCCAGTTCATACTCGTGGAACCTTGGATGAAGAGATTTCACTTCTCAGGAACTTAATTCAGGAACAAGAACCTCATCAACTCATTGCCTTCAGTGGACCTCTTTAAGCCTCACGAATGTTAACAAAAATCCAGGTGCCTAATAGTCAGCATCCAACTGCTTTCTCAAAATAACATTTCTATGTTTTTGCTGTGTGACTGTAACAGGCTTTCACACAGTTGTGCATTCACAAACAATGTGAGCAGTTACGTACACATCTGTGAGATTAATGTTGGTTCCAACACTGAGCCCACAAGGAAATGAAGGCGACTTTCTTCAGCCACAGCGGGCATTAACCCACCCCATGCACATAACAGTTATGTGCTCTTGGTGCTAAAGATGCCAGGCATGAATATAAAGTTGTTCCTAGTGCAAAAATTAAACGTAACAGCCTCTTTACTAAGGTAACAAAAATTACTAATGAAGCCTCCAGCACCTAGAGAGCTGTGTTCTTGAAGATATTCGATAGCTGTGTTCTTCAAGATACTTGATCCACGGTAACAATAGGGGGGTTGGGGGTAATTTTTTTGTTTTAATTTGGGCTTGTTTGTCTCTTTTTTTCTTCTGTATCTGTTGAAATACTCCTTATTTGGGGGTAGGGAGACATGTTACAACCACTGAGTACACTTTGGCATGTCATCAGCTGGTGGTAACCCACAGCAATCTCTGCTCTAAAGGAGTATGGGAAGAAGCAGGATAAGATGTATTAGATGTTTTACCATGCTACATCCTCTGAATCCAAATGATTTTTCTACTGTGAGAGACTGCCCTCTCAACAGCATAGCTCTCTTTAAAGTGTAGTGTAAACATTTAATCAGTGGATGTTTAATCAAGCTCTTAAATATTACAGTTGAACTGTAATACATTAAGCTCACCAATATTTTTCATAGCATTTACAACATGATTTTCTTAATTACTTTAGTTTCTAGCTAGCTCCTTTAAAGCCCTTTCATTGAGCTAGAGCACATGATTTCATTCACATTTTAAAAGCTTTTCCCATGCATGCTTTTCAAAGCTGATTTGTCTGAATTACACTTATGAATGATATTTAAATTTCATGTATTATTCATTACGACAAACTATGAAGTATCACTTAGGGGTTAACACAACTATCTACTAAACTGCAAAATGGCTCTTGTCAATAATGACTCTAAGTAAGTTTCGAAGAATTTATTGTATTTTAAAAAGGTAACCAAATACTTTAAATCTACTATGTAAAATACATATGTATGTCCTCTTTTTATTGAGATAAAAACAAATTCAGTATCTCTAATGGGTACATAAAATATAAAACTACTTAAGATATATCAGAAAGAGTTCTTGCTTTAACTATATTTCTAACCTTTTATCCCCCCTCCTTTTCTGTAACAGTCTATATAGAGTGCTTGCACTGTATTCATTTGAGATCCATCTATATGCTTCTGCATAGGACAAATCAAATAAGAAAATACCAGCAGGAACTGGATTTTGTATTCAAATGACTAATTTTGCAGCAAAACAACACCTCTTTTTTTCCCCATATATTCCATTTTTGTTTTCCTTAAAACAACTTGGTAAAAAATGTGAACCTAAAAACACGATACCCCACCACAAACCCCTCAGACAGCTCATATATAATGACAGTTTCAGAGAACAGAGTTCTGCTGAAAGAATAGAAAGAAATAGATTTAAAAGGAGGCAGTGAATCAAAAAAATCATGCCTTCAGCTCGATGCCAATAAAAACCAGGATCACTCAGTTCCTTTGGACAGTTTTCTATTTATTTTCTTTTCTTTTATGCGGTTAATATTTTAGGAAATTGTTGGATTTTTTCCCTCTTCCCCTTTTTTTTGTCACCACAGACACTCCCTTTAGGCAACCGTGCATCAACAATCCTCCCACGTTCAAAGTCGGCTACATCTGTTGCTCTTTCCCATTGTTGAAAATTCCTGCCTTAATCCTATTTGACTTTATTCATGCAAAGGTCATCCTGAATTCAACAAATGGAGGAGCGATAGCAAGCACACTGTTGAACATGGTTAAAAATGCTGTTGTAGAACATGCAGCTAGTGTGCCGGCACTATCGCACAAGTACTCGGTTTATTATGCAGCTTCTTGTCATCAGAGCTGTGTTGCAAATATGAATTGGCAACATATTTCTTCCAGCAACTAAGGAATACAACATTTTCCTTCTAACTGGCTTGATTTTCTCTCCTTAAAAAAAAAAAAAAGATTTGCGCTTGGCTTGTATTTGCCAGCGAGCATGACTACAACACACACACATAATACCTGACTGTTCCACATGCCCCAGGGCTTAGCTCCTGGCATCCTTGGCTTCCATTTTTCTCCTGGATTTTTTCCTCTCGGTATATGTAGCTTCACAAATTTATTTAATTAACCTGCCCGCCTAAAAGTAATGGTGATCACTATTTTAAATAAATTAGACAAAATTTTACCTAAAAAATACTTTCACAAAGCAGGGCAGAATAGCTAATACTAGCACCTCATTTTAGGGCCATCATTGCACCGTAGATTTGCTTACAAATGCCATTTATTTTGGTTTTAGACTTATTCTTCTTTCCCAGCAACAAAAAGCATTCTGTCTTAGACCTGTGATTTATTCCTATGCTTAAGTATCTGATCCAGACCAAAGAACATTTAGCAGGAAGACTGAATTAGTGAGCAAACCAAAGTTAACTATCAGACTGATTTATGAAGGGAAGATAATTATTTTTGTAATATGTCCATAACTCATCATGACAGAAGCAAAGGAAAATTTATTCATGCACACTTATTTCCAATTTGAGGTGCTTGCCAACCACGATGAACCAAACCCACCCCTTAGGCAAGCAGAAAACCAGGCTATTGTTAGTGTGTTCCTTCACTGCAGCACTGCACCAAGGGCAAGGGGTGGTGGAGACAGCACCCAGGACTTTATCTAAACCAGCCCCAAAATAAAGCTCAAAGGTATCAGCTAAAAATGCTACAATAACATCAACTTCTACA
The DNA here is from genome assembly GCA_013396775.1 of Cephalopterus ornatus. NCBI lineage: Eukaryota > Metazoa > Chordata > Aves > Passeriformes > Cotingidae > Cephalopterus > Cephalopterus ornatus. The sequence continues at coordinate 391,068 of VZRE01007705.1, read as the reverse complement.
AATCGTGCTGAGCTACTCACTGGGTGCAAGAGAACATTGGGAAGAATCAAGTTTTCAATTAAAAAGCTGTCCAGTACCCTGCTTGTATGGCTCTTGTTAAGGAATCTGATAATAAGGTGTAAAAACTGTACAGAAAAAGGATAGATTTTTATCAGGTTTTTCTTGTGAAGATTTTGAGGATTTTTGTTTTGATGGTAGTTTAAAAAAGGTCTTATGAGAAATGTTCCTTCTTTCTTCTACCTCTTAAAGAGCAAAGCTTGAGCTGAACAGCACTAACAGTCTGTGAAGCCCAGCACGAAAATCAAAGCCCCCAGGGTCCTTTGAAAACGTTAACAGGAATGGCAAGAAGGTGGCCCTCCAGCACCTACATCAGAAGCTCATGGCCCTGTGCCCATTTGCTTGTCTCTTTTCAGCTCCTTTCTGCTGGAGAAGTGAAGGCAAATAACTTAGAGGAAATAAAATTAAAGGCCCTCATCAGGGATAAGGATTTTCAGATTACATTTTCCAGAAGCTACCCTAGATCTCAGTGGGAGCTCACCTAATGCAGTTGTTATTCAGATGTTCCAGAAGGCCAGGACTCCACCTGACCAGTCTGTGTGCCTGTGTCTCATCCCCTTGTCCTCTGCGAGAGAAACCAAACAGTGCTACGAAAGCCTTGACATTTAGGAACCACAGCACTCCAGAAACCTCAATGCTTCTGGCAGCTCCTCACTTCTTCCTTGCATTTAGGCACTTCAGAGTTATTTTAAGGATAGATTTCAGGCAATAGCTTTTGGCACTTCCATGAAAAGAGCAGTCCTCTCCCAGTCCTGCAGAAATGGGTGCAATGAGAGACTTGTCTCAAAGGCAGTGTGGAGCTCAGCTCACCTCCAGAGGTACCCCACTGTCACTCCCCCATCTCTCCTCTGAGAAGCGTGCTTTTCAAGCATTTAGTTCACCTCCTAATGTGGGAAGTTAGAGCCCAGAAAAGGCAGTGTGGGTGTTCCCACCATCCAAAGGCCTTCTTCTTCTCCTCTCTTCTGGTCTCATCAGCCTTTAAACAGTTCCTGAATCAGGTTATGAGTCTTATTTGACCATTATTGCATTTGTTGGTAAGACAGACTGTTGAACACATCATTCAAGGGAATGAATGATTATATAAATCATCACATATGGGAAAAATTTAAGAAATTATTGTATTTGTGTTGGTTTTGAATAAAACATGAAAGAAGTATTTTTTGTTAGTTTGCCTACATGCAACAGTGCTGGCATTTTAATGGCACATTGCAACACTGTGTCACACAATGTGTCTGTTGGCTTTTCTACTCTCTGCCAGAGATGGATTTTTTTCCCCCCCCACAGAATGGTGCACAATCTTAAACTTCCAAGTTGAAATAAAATATATGAAATTACTGCCAATACATATCTAAAGAGCATATTTTCCCACAATAAGTGAAGTAATATTTTATGACAAATCTGAGTAATGTGTAAATGTAAGTTAAATATAATAATATGAAAATTGAGGCTTGAAATGCCACAACACTGGTGAAGTTACCAAAATTTATTTGCACAGACATTTTGCAGAAGTTCTAACTGGTGCAACCCAGGGCTGCTGCAGGCACTGACAATGTTTCCATCCATTTCAGTAAGAGCAACGTTGCACCAATAATGCAGAAATACCTTAAAGAGCAGTTATGAAAGTGGCAGAAGCAGCCAAGCATTTATCAACCTGCATATTCTATATATTAATTTGCAATGAAAAATATTTTTCTGGGACAGCTCTGGAGGCCTTTTATCTGCATCCCCAATATTAATAAGCATCTAAAGAAGAAAGAGTAAAACAACTAAATAGCAGAACTGAAAGTTGCCAAATCAAGTGTTCAAAAATTATGGTTACAAATACATTTTTAATTAGCTCACTTTGTATAATTGCATATATATACTTTTGAAGAAAAACTCATGTCCACAAAAAAACCCCAACTCCAAATTACTGGAAGTCAATGCTTTTGAGTCCTTAGTCTGAGTCACCTAAGACCTGACCTTACAGGGAACTGGTTTTTTTTATGATAGTTCATGTGACACAAACCAGCACTCTTTCAGCTGCATGGCATTACAGTCAAGCCAACAGCTGTGCTAATTTGGTTGGATCAAGCTGTGAACTTGGAAAAAAAACCCAACAACCAAAGCACCACCAAAACCTGGTTCAAGAGCTTAACCACCACACATAACAAATTCATGACAGAGGGAAGGATCACATTTCACTGCTCCTGGACACCATTCAGTTGCTCAGTTGTCACAGAAAGCAGTGCCTTTCACTGACCCTTGGCTCAGCACACAACCTAGATTTCTTCCCTGTTGAACAACATATACGTGAGTCAGGAGCTTTGCAGAGAGACCTGTGTGTGATGATGTGTTTCCACTCCAGCAGGTGCTCGGAAATAGGATAAGGCAAGAAGTAGGGGGCTGAGGTTGGGAGCAGCTCAGCTCTGGCTCTAGACCTGGGCATAACTCCTGCTATAGGAACATGTAGGCAAACTATTAACTTAACCTGGTTTTAGACCTCAAATTCTGAAGGAAGAATGTCTCCTAGAGAAAATGTGACTATAAAGCAGCACCTAAATCTTTTTGTAAGCAGTTTGACCGGCTTGTTACCAGAAAATGGGCACAAGATACTTCAGTGAGAAGGGCAGAAAGCCACATATAGAATAAGGAAGGGTTTGGGTTCATCTGTAGTCTTCATGTCTAAAAATGGACTTCTGTTGGCACCAACCTTGGGAATAATACGAAGGCAACACAGTCAAGCTGACAGACACCATTTAAAACTCATACAAACAGTAACAAGAAATTGCTTAAGTATTGCATTAAAAAATAAGAGCCTCTTTTATTCTTTAACACTTGACAAGCTGCAAGTTGAATGACTTGTCTGTGCTTCCATATGATTATCTCACTATCTCTCTCTTCATATTAAGTGTGCAGCTTGTGTTTCTTCCCATTAAAAGAAAAAATGTTTTTGGGCTGCATGCAAAGGCAGATTTTCTCAGAGTGCCTTTTCTGCACAAGTCTGTAAGAGTAGATATCTTGCAATTTTATCCAGTACCTCCCAAGTCTTCCTTGGGCTGGATGAACTATTTGTCTGCATAGGGAGTGACAAAGATCTCATGCAAATGAGCTGCACAATTCCTTTGCAGTGAGTGTGAAGCTGAAAAAGAGCAAAATCACTAAAGATGTTCCAGAGAGCCAGGAAATCCTTATGTGAATGAACAACTGGAGATACTTTTGATACCAAGAGAGTGAGTGATCTCCATCTCCCATTTGGAGTTTAATGTAATTTCTCTACCTACCTGCATTACTGCACCTGTGTTTTAAGATTAAGTCTTCCTACTGTTTGGTCACGCAAGGTTGATAATGCTGAGGTAAATAAAAGTGGAGAAAAGGAGCAACTGGAGCCTATGAGATCCTTGAAATCTTGGAGATCAGTGCCTAGTGCTATATGGAACATTACTTCTCCCCTTTCCACTAAACCTACCTGAGAGTTTTGCACTTTACCTCTAAGCATTTATTCTGACTTAGAATAAATAAGAAGGAGAAAAAAAAATTTAAAAATTACATGTTTCTTCTTGTTCCCTTGAGAAGTATCTGAGAACTTCTCTTCTTTCATAAAGAAGTAATTTGTACCTCGTTTGCTGTTTGAAGGACAAACTGCCTATCAGGCAATAAATCTTTCTGAACAGCCTGAAGAGAAGCATTGCAGATACACAACGGATTACAAAGGATACTGGATGGAGATGGGTTATTACATGTCATGCAGAAAAAGGATTCTGTGTTTCTTATTATGTTTCCTATAAATGTTTCATTAGAGCTTAAATCAGCTAGCTTGTCTGGCATGAGAGAGCAGACTATCACTGGGCATGCAAAACAATTATTTTTAAAATCAGAGACAGAGAGAGCTTAAACAATGATGGCAACAAACAGAGATGTTACTACTATTGGCTTTGGACTATTATGTGAATGTGTATTCTCCTTTTCCACCAACTTAAAAGGTCATTGCAAGCTCTTGTCTACAAGCACCAAAACCAATCCCTATATTTTCAAGATTACCAGCAACACCATGACTTCACAAAGGCAAGAATGGTGTATGCATTAATGATAGTCTTAAGCTGATTTATCATCCTGCTCTGGTGTTATATACTTTCACGAGTTGCAAGGTGTAACTAAAAATCCATTCAAGGAAAGTTCAAAAAGCATCCTGTGGTCTGATATCAACTCCATGACTGTTCACATGCACTGCCAGAGAAACATCTATCCCCAGGACTGGAGTGCAGGAGTTTCATTTACTGAGAGATGTTGTGTAGCCCAGTAGGCAGTAGTAAGATGGAGCTCTGTGAGCCCCCAAGTCCCAGGCTGGCAGCTACTCAGCCTGCACCAGTTACTCTGTAGAGCACATCTTCAATGAACACAGGTTTCCAGACCTTGAAGACAGGAGAAAGGATCTGAGACTAAGCTGGATTCACCAAACACAACATGCCTGTTTACTTTAAGTAGGTTAATGGTAACTGCAGAAACCTGATAGATTCATGAGCCAATCAACATGAGCTCTGGCAAAAAATTGAACATACCAAATAACAGGAAAAGCCCTTCTCAGAACTGTTTCCTGAAAGGGAAGGGCATATGCTATCCTTCAAAAGAGTGAATGAGTAATGTCAATCCAGTGCAGCAACTATTTTCTTTTCACATTCAAAAATAACTCTATGGTTGAGGGTGATTACCTGCTTCCTCCTGTTCCCTAGTAAATAATTTTTCACCTCCCACACATATTCAGTAGTATTCCTGCCTCCTCATTTTCATAAATGCAATAAAATCCTTGACTGTGCAGAGACACATTGGCTTTTGCTTCTTTACCATGACACATAGCTGACAGCTCCGGAACTGATCTTATTTTGAATAAACTCAGCATAATGCAGGAAGAGAACAGATACTGAGACTGGCTGAGATTTCACCCAGCTGAAGTTCATATGTATATTTTGTAATCAGCTAAAGAAAAGATGAGCACTGATATGCATGCTATTTACTGGTCTGATACCACGTTTTGAGCCTGAACTTTTGTTTAATTTTTTTTCCACAAAGTCAACAAGTGGAAGAAATTTAAAGTCTCTTCCACCTCTGTGAGAGGCAAAACCTGCTTATCCAAACCATGTAAGGACTACTAACACATGCATGACAGTAACAAGCACAACAAGGATTCAGTTGGGCTTGACAGCACTGTAGCAGTTTGATGACTGAAGAGCTTAATTACAGCTCTGCAGTTTGTCAGACTCACCCAAATACAATCAGCCATAAAAATATACCGCAGTTTTCAAGTCATTTGAGATGATTAACTGTTGGATAATTCCAGATTTCAGACTTTGCATTTTAAAGACCTCTCTGATGACTCAGATTATTTGGAGGAGGTATGGAAGAGAGGAGAGAATTAAGATATTCCTTTAGGAAGTGCAAGTAGATAATAAAATTTGGAAGCAAAACTTCCTCTAAACTCATGTATGGCAAATACTGAGCTGGAGAGCTGGCTGGACCTTTATGGAGAGTTACACCCTGCCTTATCTATACAGATAACTGACCCTTCCTCACCAATACAGGTGACACAGGGACCTCCAAGTGATCAAAAGGGTCTGCTCAAGGGGAGGACATTAAAGAAACTTGGAAAGGCTTTGCTACTACAGGTAACTGACTGCTCATCACTTAATAAACTTGCTGGTATATAGATGTTAATGACAGCATTTGTATTTTTTGCCTTCAGCAAACATGATGAACGCCACCAGCACGTGAAAGAAACATGAGCTCCAAATACTCTGTCAAAGATTTGCAGAGGAACTTTTGGACTATTTTTTCTTCAGCTCTAAAGTTCTAATATTAATGCTGTGTTTTTATAGTCAAAAGCTTAGCATTTCTGCTCCACAGACACTTTCTATGACAACAGCCAAGGCAGGGAATTGAACCTGCTGAAACAACTTACTTTCTGGTCAGAGTTGTACCAGAGGTTTTCTGTGCCCAGCAAATTTGGACAAAACACTGAATAACATACGTTATTTAACCTTCCTTTCCTAAGTTTACCTCTGTAGGACTATTTCCCCTACATAAGGGCATGTGCTAAGTTCATGTTTGCATAATGCCTATACCTTTGAGTTGCTAAACATTGTCTCTATTATTGCGCAATAAACAAGTTATACGTGCCAACAGTCCAAGTCCTATCTGGGCACTATTTTATATTGTAGTGTGAGAAAACTGTTTATTTTATTTTCTTTTAAATGCCAGTACTTTTCTGAATTTCAAAAGCATTCCAAGTAAAGTGTTTCTGATCTTAGAGCAAAACAATTCAAGCACAGAAAAAAGACTATGCTTACAGAAAGCTTTCTGCATTGCAAGTGACCGTACAATATTTTAACACACCCAGTCAGCAAAACTTTCCACTGTAGTGGCAGTACAATAAACCACAACACTGCACCTGCTTTGGAGCCCTCCCTAATGTCTCATATCCTCCAAAATCCTGTTTAAAAAAAAATAAAGCTTTCCTATAAAAGATAATGTCAGCATAGAGCTCCACCTTCCCTCACAGCCCTTCAAAAACTACAACAACCAAACTCAGCAGTAATGTGTTATTTCAACACAAAAAAGACATGAATGAAGCAGACAGACATATTTCCTTGGATGCAGATCTGTAAAAAACACCTCTCAATGAGCAATTTGGGCACAACTTCCATCAAGCAACCTGATGAAAATCTCCACAGATGCCTTTGCACAGCCTGGTAGTACCAGAAGGCTTTTCTTTGGCCATTTTGCTTTGACACAAGGGCCAGAAATCTCCACCAGAAATCAAATAATGTGCCATATTTTTCATTCTGCAAACAGGACTGAACCCCATTGCAGAGCATTATAAAACTGCTATGCTTTGATTTCATATATCCCTGGTTGTGGTTTTGCATATTGAGAATAACTTGTGAAGTGTAGTTGTGGTCTTACCTACTGTTTTGTTTTGCAGTGAGCAGACACAGACTACATTTCTGGTCTCATAATCTTTAGCCTGAGTGAGTGGTAAAACGACAACAAGATCAGAGCCTGAGTGGACAAGGACATGTGCGCAATCTGGCCAAGTAATTACACAGTGAAATGATATGTATGACAAGTAGTTTCACTCAATTCTTAAATTAAAGTAGAGCAGCTCCAATACAAGGCAAATCAGATGATAATATGCATACACTGGGCAAGATATGCTGTAAGGAAAGCCTTCTGTCCTCATCTTCCTACCTTTAAAACAAGCAGGCAGCATATGTGACATTCATTTCTAAGAAAGGTCCATTAACATATACTATTAAATGCTTATTTTGTTTAAATAAAAAGCACAAGTGGTGCAAACTGCTGAAACATTAGAGTTGAAATCCACACTGACAGAAGTTAGCTGTTGTAGTAATAAAATATCCATGCCTCACATTGCCCTCTTCAACTGAAATTAACTCAGATTTTCCCTTGACAAACAGAGATGGATGTGCATATCTAAGTATTCTTAGTCTGGGCATTTGTAATGAACAGTTAATCTGAATTAAAGTAGACTGTCTTTTTTTTTTTTTTTTAAATTACTTCAACATAGCTATGGAATTGGACACATATAAATCCCAATACAAATAAACAGTATCCAATACTAAGCTCTTAAAACCCAGATTTATGACAGAAATGTGCAGACAGACTCTTCAACAGGGGCAAGGCTTAGCAGCATTAAAATAGATCAGGACAAAGCACTGTTCAAATGTGATTTTCTTCCTTCTCGATGGCATATCCAGCTGTCCTGTAACATGGGTTACTAGAAGACTCTTTTCTTTGAAACTGCAGTGGCTGTTACTGTTGTCATTAAATCCTTAAAGAAAAAATGCAAGCTCCTACTGCTGCTCCCTCCCCATGAACCAAGTGAATAGAGACGAGCCAACACCTTATTAAGTAAAAGCAAAGCTTTTAAGATGGCCTGCAGAAATAAATAGGATGTTTACAATACACAGAAAAAAGGAGAAATTTTGGTATGCAAAGCTTACCTTAGGAGAGGAGGAAAGCTCCCTTGATGCAGGAATAGCTGACACATTCTCACCCAGGCCCATCTCTGTCTTTGGCGAGAGGTTTGGGGGTTCAGGAGCCTTTCTTTTCATCTTCTTTTCTGGTTCTTGCAGCAGAGCAACTTTAATTAAAGCAGGGCTTGGTTTTGGTTCATAAAATGGATTTGATCTAATTAAAAGAAGGGAAACACATTTCTTTGCTATCTCCTTGGAAATTAAACCGAAAATAAGACCTGTTTAGAAAAGCCAATGACCAAAATCTTTTATTATCCCACATAAGAATATGTTTTACCTTTAGATGCTTTTAGATACTTTTTCATACAACTGAAAAGTGAATTACAATAGTTAAAACTTTGTTAAGTCATAATTTCCATAAATTTTATGAAGTCCTGTAAATTGCAGAAGTTTTACCGCTTGCATAAAGCTAACTCATCAATTATACTTCGTCATCTATCAAAGAAAGATCTGATTCTACAAGATCAATACCAACAAATTTGAGTGAACTTGCTGGCTGTTCAACACTCATAATGAATAGAATTAAGAAAGCTTCATTATAACAGAGTTAAGAATAAGGCCACTGGTACAGTCGTGCTTCCACTTCCTCACTCTTGGCTGTCCAAGCCAGAAAATTTTGGCCTACATTAGGTACACAATCCACATCGAGAGTATTTCAAACTCTGCAGTGTAAAGGCACCACACCATTTCAAGAACACTCTTTGGATAAGTCAACAGTGTAAGAAGAACCACAGCTGACTTGTATATCTCTCTCTGCAGACACCAGTAACCATCACTTGTCTATTTTGAAAGTGCTTTTTATAACTAAACCTCATTTAAGAAACAAGTAGATACAGTCTAAAGAATTATTCTTAACTCTGGCATTCATCTTCCAACTCTGCACTTGTTCCACCCTAAGCAAATACCTCCACAGTATTACCATATTTTATATTAGTTTGATACATCAAATATCAATCAATAATGCATCCAATAATGGCTTGATCTACACACTTAGAAGAGCCAGCAATTTTGTATCCTGGTTTGGAACCTTCTTTGCACTAAATTATTCCACTAATATTATTCCACTGAATTATTCCACTAATAGTATTTGCTTTTCACATTTTGCAATCCAGAACTGCATGGTTTGTTACGAAATGGATAAATTAATTAATTCCTTTCTAGCTCATATTTCCCCTGCAAGATATATTTATCATATATCTCAAACTATGTTTATGTAACTAAGTTAGAGCGATTCCCAACAATCTATCTGCATGCAGTTATTATATGCAGTGTAACCAACCACGGAAAATAACCTCAGTCCCTTGAAGTCCCTTAGAATTCAACTCTAGATGGAAACAATAACGCATGCAGCACCAGACAAGAGCCTACCTAGCTAGATCCCTTTACAAATTCCCTCTCAGGATAAGAGTCATGAGCTAATACACACTGTTTTTAAAGAACTACAACAGCAGAACAAGTGAAAAACCAACTTTTCATCTAGTTGCCCTCCACACAACATGAAATTTCTCTCATTTGTTTGTAATTTTAGTATGAAAATGTCTTTCAGTTCCTAAACTGATTTTAGAATTTATTTCAATGCAGTTTACAGTCATCCTAATTTCACTGAGAAAAAGCAAGCAATTAATAATCCACACCACAGAAAATAAGTCTGCTTCTAAAAGGCAAAGTTTACCAAAGCACATAAATGAAAATCAGGCATAAAACCTCCAGACCTTTCTAAGAATCTGCTGCTCCAAGTTTCAGGTGTTCCCACTTTGCTGCCCATCAAGCAGCAAAGCCACCAGTGCAATCAAAACTAAAGGCAACACCAAAATAACAAGTTAATGGGAACAGATGGGTGTTTGGAGACAGTAGGAAAAGGAAGGTATTCAGGCTGGAGTGGAGAATGCATCCTGCTGTCAGTAGCTCTAATTTAGCTGACAGCCTAGCTCAGCTGCCTTCAGACACCAGAGAGTTCAAAGGGAGGTGAAAATGAAGATAAAAGAGATAAAGGCTGAAGAACAATGCATTCTATGGGACAGCACAAGGTTTTATTTAGTTCAACAAGTCTGCCTTCGGAACAGCCAACAGGCACAGCATGTTTGGCAGGAATTCACCTCTGTGTACTCCGAATTAGAACGGTGTGTTTGTAAGGTGTTAAAATTATTTTGGTGTGAAAAAAAACCCCAACGCCTTATCGATGAGAGTAAACAGGTTTGGAAGAATCATTTTTTAAATTTTTATGCTCCAGAATTGCTTGCACTGCATGCATCAACCTGATGAATTGTACCCTCTGTCTGAACCAGAAGGAAGTGCTAAAAGGAGACAAGTCACTGCCCTTTTTTTTTCTACAGAAGAATTTGCCTGAAAGCCAGACAAAGCCTCACATTTTAGTCACAGAAACAGACACATATACACACACGCTACTTTCTACCTTCCCCCTGCCCTGCTTTTAATTCTTCTTACAAATATTGAGAAAGATTTTTGAAAAATTCATTTTAATACGGGAAAAAACCACCAAAATGTTTTTTTCCCGAAGAGGCTATGAAGTTTGAAACCATGAAGGTCTGATATACGTCGCAGAGTTTGGTCCAACAGCTTCCACACGGCTATACAAGAAATTAAGCCCATGAAAAGCCTGGCTGAGAAAAAGCCTTAGCTGGAAAATATGAAAGCACTTTTCTCTGAGATCAGCCCCCTACTTTTTGCTTTTGTGAAGTTATTTAATTGATCCACATTGTTTGATTTGTCTGAAGAGATACTAGACTGTCCACCACAAAATTAAAAAATCCCAGACGTGGCAAACTACCTGGCATTAAAATATCGCTGACAACGTGGTGGCTTGTGGCTTCTTGTGCAACAGGCAGCTTCAATAGATGGCAACTCGATAGTCTTGCCAATTAGACAGCATAATTCTAAGCCATACAATGATTAATGAGATAAGAAGCTACATAGCCAAATGATATTGGAAAGCAAGTTTTACCCTGACCAATTTAAAAATTATTTGGATCAGTGTTACCAGTTAACTGGAAAAAAAAAAAAAGAAAAATCAACATTTTACAGAGAAGGAAACTCAAAGATGTCAGCATGGCAGGGTTAAAAGATCAGGCAGTACTGCCAATCAGAAGTACTAAGGTTGAAAGCATTATACCTTAAGTAGTTGTGAGCTGTGCTATTTTCAAATAATTGAACTTAAATTCACAAGGTGTGCTGTCCTTCATTAATAGGCTGCCACCCACCATTTTGATTTTAATGTTAAAATTCAAAAAGGCGAAAACAGGATTTTCCACTACCATTCAAATGTCCAAACTAACAAAAGGAAAATGTGTTCCTTATCTCTGCCTAGGTAGAGATCTCAATCTACTCAGAGAAAGTATATTTTGAGAGCATAGTTTTCCAGCAGAATAAATAAATGTACTGGCTCATCTAAGTCCTTCAATACCATGCAATGCCTCATGATGCTTATGCTTGTGACTATGCTTTGCATGTGTTATGAAATATTAGTTATCTTCACAACCATTAGTGAAATATGTTTCAATGAAGCAAATTACCCAAGGTAAATCCTTCACAGAGGCACAGCGAGGCTAAGTACCTTTTACAAGATTACAATGAAGGTCTGTTACAAAACTAGAGTCAGAGTTCAGCTCTTGGGGCACTGTCTGTAAGCTCCAAGTCCAGAATCAGAACTCAGGATCTGCCAGAGTTGAGTAGGACAAGGGTCCAGATGTTAACTGATGTGTCCATGTTCCCAGGATATATCATTGCATTTCACACAAAATATAAGAGGAAAATGCCAAGCAGTACATTAAGTGAAGTCCAATTAAACATTTAAGACATAGGGACAAAAATACATTGTAGTTCCTGAGTGACAGCAAATGTCTTTCAGGAGCCTTCCATTTCTCATGAATTCCACCTATCAGGTTCAAAACAACACTTGGGGAAAGCACATGACCAGTGAAACAAAATTTCAAAAAGTCAAAAGACAAGATGTTAGGAGAGAGGTTGAAAATAATATGCGAAGTTGTCTAATGTCATGACAGGACTCGGTTGTTCAGCCTTGTCTTGATTACATTGCTCAGGCCGAGTCAACACATCTTAAAATAGACATACAGCAGGAGAAATAACAGGGTCCAGAGACGTGCAGTGGAAATGATTAGAGAGATGAAGAGACTTCTGTATGAAGAGAGATTGAAAAAGTTAACTCAGACAAGAGATAAGTAATGGTGAACAAGCTAGAGATAGAAAAGACAACAACTGTTTGCAGCAGGTAAATCCAACACTACTAATTGTTGTTTTGATAAGCCAGCAGAAGAGATAGGATGGAATTGGAAAGGTAATTTATTTACAATCAACAAAGGAAAGACATTTCATTTAAGATCTTGGGTGTTTTGTGGAACTCTCCGCCACAAATTGACACTGAAGCCCAGACTTTAATAGCTTTGGAAGAAGATTACCCACTTAGGTAAATAATAAAAGCATCAATATTCACAGTAGATAAAAATCAATACACATCTGGACATAAGCCTTCATGACTTAGGGCATGCTAAAACTACCAAGTGGCAATGCCAAGAAAATTCTTCCTTTGGTGCTCACCATACCATGCCTTAGCAGAAACTTTCCACTTAAAGATTTGAAAATTAATGACATGAGGTAAGGTGAAATAGGTGTGAGTTAATACCATGTGTCCTGTGTTCCTAGACTGGAGTTTTATCATTACATTCATTCCTCCAGAGGGTTCAGTATAAAAATTGAAAGGTTTTCCTTACCACACTCCTACCCAATACATTCAACAAATGGTCTCCAGGTCTTTTTCTATGACATGTTGCTTCTATAACTTGGGAGGCAAATGTGGAGAGGAAGGTTACTTTGGTGGTCAGGACATAAAAAACTTATGTGAAAGATGTAAAAAATTGTTTTTACAGTGTTTATTGACAGCTTATTCTTCCATCTTCCCATGGAAACTTTATAATGAAAACACAAGCTGGCTTTATGTTCAAGTAGATTCCACTTACGGGGAGTTTATTTTTATCTTTGGTAAAAAGCAAAAGAATTAAGCAAATGGAGTCATTAAAGTAAGAAGAGGGCTGTTGAACCAAGAGCTAGAGCCCAGAGTACAGCAAAACAAGGCCTGCATATTACAACCCTGCTGCAAGGCCCTCTGGCATAGATGTGCTTAGGGTGGAAACGTGACTAAAATATAAAACAGAGAAAATTCTTCACTTGCTCATCGATGAAGCTTTTCCTTTTTCTGCTTGTCTCAATCTTTGCTGTCCTCTATACCTATAACTTGGTGGGTGTTAAAGTATACTTTTTTTTCCTCCCTACAGATTCTGGTGACCAGGGAATGACCAATATACCTGGTGTGACCATCAGTGTGATCACACTGCACTTTGAAGACACAGCAGCCAGTGCTTTTTGTTCAGGCACTGCCCTGATAAATGGAGCTGGCAGAGGCATCATCCCCAACGCCCTTTACTATTTGTTTGTTTTATTCTTCACAGACCAAACAACACTGTCAAATCCACAGACAAAGGGCTTTAAAAGGAAAAAAGCCCTGCTGAGTCCTTTATATGTTGGGGAATTCTTCAATTCCCTAGAACACAACTATAAACAGAGAAACATAGAGATGACAATACAGTGAATATCTGTGCTAATATTAAAAGTAATGCAAATGTCATGCCATGATAAATCTCAATTTATAATGTAAAATTAAATGTTAATTAGAATTGTTGTCTGTAAAATTGCTTGCATATAATCACCATAAACTGCCTCATGAGTGGTGTGGTTGCTGACTAATGACCACGAACGAGGAGTAAGGATACATCTTCCAACCTCCCGAGCTGTGCAGCAACTGCAGAAAACTCTCACTCCCTGTTAGTTTCTATACTGTAATACAAGGCAGTCGGTGTGAGTTTATAAAAGTTTTCTGTGTGGTCATGATAAAAGAAACAACCTAAGTAAGTATATATGGTGTTAACTTTCCCATATAAAGATTCAATTCATGGGACTTTCAAAAATGTGCCAGGCAGATTGCAAAAACGCTCTTCCTTTTTACATACTGCACCAAGACGAAACAAACTCTCTGTTACGGTTAATAAAAATTATTATTTTATGTAGGAAAAATAATGGCAAAGAGCAGAGGAAGGATCAAGCTCTTCTGCTCCTTAATTTTTGGCTCCCTTGCAATTGTCAGGGCATGAAGTGCCCGAAGGGTACACAGACTTGTTCCCTCTCAAGTAGCTTGCTATCAATAAGGCACAGAAAAGTTTCCTAACTGATCATGTTCAGCTGAATAACATGACTTGGGGGTATGGTATTTTCCACTCCTGAGCTGCCTAAGGATCAATCTGTCCTAAGGAAGTGATTAAAGATCACCATGGTTCAACCCAATATACCTCAAGATTAAGCCAGGGATCCCACTAATTTCCAAAGCTGCTGAAAGATGAAGAATCATACTTACTCATCTAGCTCTTCCTCTTCGGCTTTAGAGGTATCTGCATAGAGGTATTTGCTCATATCCACTGGCCTGACATTCTTCCTTTTTGCGGGTTGTGGAGGAGAATCTCTTGCACTTCCAAGTGCTTCAGATGGATGATCTGGCTCATCAAATGGGTTTAAGTAGTCTGGGGCATCTTCATCCTTGAAGGGATTGTAACTGTCCGAATAGAAACTTTCTTCTGGTTTTGAAGACGAAGCTATTTCAGGGTGCAGTTCTACCAAATAACAAAAAAAACATTCAACAGATTTAACAAAGAAAAAATTTGAAACCATTTTATCAGGCATATGAGAAGGTCTGTTCTTTAACTCTCAGTACATAAAGTATTATGCCTTAGGTGAATTTTCATGCTTGTTTATTCAAAAATAGGCCTTTCAAAAGGTTGCTTCATTTAGAGTATATTCAATAGGTTTCATTTTCTCACTTGCTAAAGTTCTTTCAACCTAATTAGTTATTAGTTTCCTTATTTGTCATATAAATGGTATTGCAACATTTTAAAACATTTTCATAGACTATTAGTGAATTTGCATCCTAACAAAATGTTCTTAATTATTTATTTTGATAAAGAAAAAAGATATTCTGTATTTTATAATATTACTGGATATAAAAATGGTGATAGTAAGTTGGTGGTCTTTTCATTTCTTAAAATGACTGAACTAAAAATCAGTTATTAGGTATGACCAGCAATTATATTTCAAAACACGTGTGCTCCTGGTAACAATACACAATCTCACAGTAAAAATGAATTTAAATTAACCCTAAAGAGACAGACAATCAAACTGCTTATCTTTTATTTGGGCTGTACAACAAAAAGTTATTGGCAACCTGGAGCTGCATGCTGTGTAAGGTCCTTTCTGTAGTGTCTGTTACTGCAAAGTGAATGGCATTTGGATATAATACAAATCCCCATACAGTAATACAACATTTCTTACAAAGACACTTAATGTTAATCTTACTGTTTCTCTACCTGCAGCATCAAGTAATGAGAAGCTTAGTTTAATACTGGATGTGATGCACTTTCAAAATCTATGCAAATAGGAACTTTAATGTAATCTCATTAAAAGCTAACTTTCAATAACCATTTTCACATTATTCTTAATGAAAAGTGCTTCTTTTTCAGATGTATGATTACTAAATTGGACTAAACATACCTTTAAGCTTTAACAGAGGAACTCTAAAAGTCACTTGTAACAAGAGTCTAAACAATAAAAAGATGGAGTTCCAAGTGGTTTTCTTCACTAAAGAAATATGTGATAACACAAAATCACTAGTCACACAACTAACAAATGGAAGAGGCAGCAAAAGGAACAGCAGTGTTTTTATGTGGGTTTAGATGGATGATGTACTGCTAATCCTGGTGAATTGCTAGAAAATATGAGTGTTCTCTACCCTGATAGTAAACATGCAGTTCACCCTGCCTCCAGCCATTAGCAAAGCCCAAAGTGTGACTAACTATAACCTACAGTGTGACCAAGAGCCATTCCTAGTGGGACAGGAATATGATCCCCAGTTGCAGGTAGAAACTTCACCTATCTACGCACGGAAGTAGTCACTAGTCCCTAGATCAGGGCAAAGGCTTGGAGCAGGAAAGGCTTTAGCTCTTCCCAAGACAACAGAAGCCTAACAGGGACTGGAAAGATTTCATTTTAGAAAGAACCTCACAGTTCTAATGCTCGTCTTGATTTTTGCGTTTGAAGCTCAAAGACTACATTATCAGATTTTCTTCTACACTCTTTCTTAGGGTCCATTTCCGAAATGATGGATCATTTCTCTACAGTCAGAAAGTTGAAATCAAATGGGCTTGTCTGGAATAACAGAAAAAATTAATCAAAATCTTATCTAAGCCCAGTGTGGACCTTCAGGAGATAAATCACTCATCCAGGACTGAGGTCGAGTTCAGCTGGGTGAAACAAAATAAAATTATTCTTTGCCAGACAATACTGCAGGTTTGTATTGGGTTTGCATGGCCAGGTTTTGGTAGCGAGGGGGGCTACAGCAGGGGCGTCTCTGAGAAGCTGCTGGAAGCTTCCCCCATGTCTGACAGAGCCAATGCCAGCCAGCTCCAGGAAGGACCCACCACTTGCCAAGGCTGAGCCCAACAGGATTCATAGTAATATCTCTGGGATAACATATTTAAGAAGGAAACAAAAGTTATGAGGTAGATGGAATTGCAGCCAGAGAAGAGTCCAGTGAGAATATGTGAGGAACAACTAATTAATCAAAATGCTTGTAACTAACAGTGAAAAATCAAATATTCAGGGTGCAATAATAGTGTTAGCTAAACCTAAAAAATAGGTTCTGTTACTGTTTAAACTGGTTAAGCCTCACCTGAGTGTCGTAAAGCAACATTTCATCTGTGTCTGAGGAGATGATCATATAGACAAACTACTGCAGGAAAAATCAGGGGGTGTATTTGCCGTATGTCAGTGAATGTGTTCACTCCTACCCCAGAGTAAACACAACACGCTTATCCCTTAAGAAAAGGGAATAAACTACTGGGTATTTATCCTGAGAGAAAGAGTAGTTACTGCACACTCAGTGATGTGTACTAAGCTCACACCCCAGTTTATGTGTGGTGATTTGCTCATAAGCCTGCATCCTTGTAAGAAAGCTCTTTCAGAGAAAGTCACAGTGAAATAATATTGAAGGTCTATAACTTAACTGATAGGGGAAAATAAATCATTTTAGGCGGAAATTATTAAAACCATAAATATGATCAAATCAAGCAAGAATTATTTGACAGTAGTACAGATTAAATATATTACAGCAAAGCCCAAAATTTAAAATGTATTTTTTCACTTATTGTAAGCTAAAACTGAAGATTCTATATAGACTTAGTTTCATCATGCTAGTGTCCAGTGCAGCTGGTCATAGCAAGCAAAAGTTTTGCACTTGCTTGCCCTGAGATGTCCCCAGTGTGGGTATCTGCAGCTGAGCTGACCCCTTTACAGCCAAAGCTTACAGGTCTATGTCCAAACTGTTTTTATAATCACGTAATTCAAATGCCCCCCTTACCACTGCCGTTGAAACTCATGGTAGTCAAAATACTATCCAAATGTTACCCACACATTTAGTAATTTGAAGAACTAGACCAAGCAGAAGTGTTTTGGAGATCTCCCCTCAAAAGATAGTTTCATACACAAAGCAAAAATAACCTAATGAAATGTAGAAAAAAATGACAGATGTCTTGTTCAAATAGCGTAGCTTATTGCCAAAGCTTTAAGCAAACTTTTTACTACTTTAAACTTTGCTCAAATATCAAAGTACTTTATGAAGAGAGTGGACAACTACAAATAGCTGCTTCTGCAAGTCCACATGATGGATCATTGCATTTGCACATGAATCTGTTGATAAATACACATTATCATACCTGAGCGAAACTTGCTGGTAACTCACAACCAGCGTTCAAATAAATATTAAAAAGAAGGAAAGTCAGTAATATACCCTGAAGTTAAAAACATTCAGGGAAACAATCTCTTAAAACCACAGTGTAAGCTTTTATTTTTAATTTGCTTTTAAGTGTCTCCTGGAAACAATGAGTTAAATGCTTGTTTAAATCTGATAAATTTTAAGGGGCAATGCAAATGATTTTTGCAATTCTTTCTATTTCGACACTATGGATCAAGTGCTGTAACTCTAACTAAGACAAAATTCTTTCTCTTTTTCATTGGCTCAACAGTAACTATAGCTTTGCCCTTACACACACAGCGTTGCATATCAGTGCTCAGACACCTCTGGCTTGCTATTAATTAAAATTTTCCACAAAATCCTACACCCAAACTAAAATTGAAAGAGCTTCTAAAAAATATCTTTTTTAGGAAGAATTTTGTAGAGGCTCAGCTAGAACCCACTAACTTGGCTACTCATTCTCTCTATTCTTGCCATCCAGGATATTATTTTTCCCCTCCTTCTGCTTCCTTCAGTGTCCCCACTGGAGGGAGGGTCCCCACCCGAACCCAAACAGGGTCTCTCCCATAAGGTCTCTGAAACTCTTCAGGACTTGCTTTTGTGTCAAATGTTGGTCATCACTTCAGCAGCTTCTCTGCAACAAATTGCTAGGACTGTGACTCAACAGCACTGCTCTTAAAGCCACATCCACTGTCACCTTTTCTGTAACAAAGACTTCTTTGCTCAAGGACCTAATGATGTTGGGAAGTGCATTTTGGGGGGCTAAACATACAACATCTTAGAGGGGGCTTATTTCCCTCTTCAAGCTGCTTTCACATTCAGAAGTCGACACAGATTTCCCTGCTTCCCCCCCATCATTAATCACAGCTGAAAACACAGGACTCCAGTCTTTAAAGGTACTATTTCTTTTAATTGCAGTTATTTGCATTGATATAAATTAAAAAAATATTAATAAAATAAGAAAAGGAAAGGAAAGGGAAAAAAAAGAAAAAGATGCTTGCAGTTTGGCACTTCAAGGGTCAAACACAAAATAATTTTGCATGATTAAGTAATAAAGCCACAGGGGTAGGAGTGACAACAAGAGAGGTAAAATTATTACTAAAGCAGAAGCACCAGCTGCTCTTGTGCCAGATTCTGGAAACATTACTTGCCCAAACTCTACTGAGAAAGACTGCTTATGATAGTAATCACTTTGGCACTACCTATCTGCACAATCAGCCAGAGCACCTCCAAAAATCACCCTGCCCTTCAACCCACTTGCCTTTTGTAACACAAACATATTGTGACACGTCCCTTAAAACCAAACAAAACCTCCATCAAAACATCACACATACCACTTTCCCCTTGGCAGAGGATGAAAGAACAAGCCACATGTGAAAGATACGCAGTTACGCCACTGACTGCCCGACCGGCAGGAGCACAGGCACCGTGGGGATGTGAGCAGCCTGACAAACAGCACAGGGTAAAAATGTACTGCCCAGTACTTCTAGAGAGCATCATGACTGGCATGCCCACAAACCACTGACGATTTTCTATTTCTTTTATTAATATACCCACACTACTTTTCATTAAGAAATAGGAGAAGGGACAGAGTCTATTCTGTGTCTATTAGTTTTCCTCTCTATTAGTTCCTGTGCTGCTCTCTCTGTAGGACTATCCTAGAAGGATTCTGGGTTTGGTGTTGCATTGTGACAGTTCTTATTTGCAGTGTGAAACATGCTGCAGGGAGCTCAGAAGTCCACATACAAGGTAAAGAAATACACTGGTGAAGTAAATGCTGCTCTAAAATGGCAAGGGGTGCCAGTAAAAAGTTAGCCTCATGTCTTGAGTGTGTTGAAGGAAACTTGTATTGGTCATACACAACTTCAAAATTTGTATCCCCCACCTACTTTAAAAAAATATCTGGAGTGCTGAAAGTGTGTTGTTGTTTTCTACTTGCATTTTTTGTAGATGTTGACTTCCCCAAGTAAATATTTTGCACAGAAACGAACTGATTTTAGAATTCTGTTCTACAGTGACTAAAAATCCAAAAGGTAGTCCTCATATGATCATCTACTGGTTGTCTAGTATAAAGCTGCAGAGATATACTGTTCAAAGAGATTATTTTTGATTTTCCCAGATTTCTAACGTCTAGCTGACCTACTGGATACAGAGGGAATAAGCCTCAATTTGAGATGTCAACCAAGAAACATATCTGAAGATTTTTTTTTTGAGGTGAGTTTTTCATATGCACATCACTCCCTTGTGTGTATAAGACCATTTACACTAAGGACTTTTTAAATCCCAGCAGCATCTAGAGCCAGCTTGCTGATGACCCTCTGCCATGCACCACACCCACAGTGTGCACATGGATGCTGGGAGCACTCATGCCTTTAGTTTCTCTCCACCCCTCATTCCCAGGGTTAGATGATTATGGGATTAGGAAGATAGAGGGAAAGTAGCTGGTTTGTGAACAGGCACAAGAAATATCTGTCTAGGAAACAAGTATCTACTGGCAAGTAATCCTCCTTTTGCTTTGAGTGACTGTCAATACATACATATTCATACTCTGAGTGACTCCAAGCAGACATGGTACAGGCTTGATAGGAATATCCTTGAAATATCTCTGCCAAATGGCGCATCGTGCCTCCTTGCATCTGATGGCAAAGTACTCAGGAAAGGAGGCTCCAGCTGGCTGCTCTGCACATCTTGGGGAAATTAAGTAACAAATTCTACAGAAGACTCTGAACTTTCGCAAAGTCTAAATTCCAGATTAAGCCTTGTCCAGATAAAAAGATAAAGAGACTAACATGTAGTGAATAGAAAAATACTTCATCCTTGCACGTATAAAAGGTTAATCTCTTGATTTAAGCAGATCACAAGACAAGTGAAACAAGTAATGTGACTCTTTAAGCCTGTAGGAGAAAGTCTGTCTTAAACTCCTGAACCTCTGTCATGCTCTCCGAGCTTCTGGGGTGGCCACCAAAAAGGTTACATTCCCTTAAGGATACAAAAGCAAACAAGCAGGCATAGTCTTTAAAGAGTTTCCTAGAAAGAGATGTCAGTAATGGAAGTTCCACTGAGGTCTCAAAATAGAAGGAATGTCCTAAACCATGACTGAATAATGGGAAACAAACAGGGCAGCCTTCTGCAGCTGGGCAACAGGATGAGAACAGCTGTGATATTGTATAGTTCAAAATGTAGTCCAAACCAAAGGTAAATCTCCCCAAAATGGTAAGGTCTAGGTGCTCCCCATGTAGAGACACTGATCCAATTAACCACAGACATACACAGAAGATTGCTGCTGTTGCTGAAGATTCATCTTCTCTATTTTTTCTCAGCACCCTTTTTTCCCTTCCTCAACTTTTTGTGAAGGACTGGAGAAAAAGGCACATGTCAAGAAGGCCAAGGAAGAAGAGATAAACATAACCAGTGCTCATTACAGGTCTGGAGTAGAAGAGCCAGTGCTTCTCCGAGGTGTCTGAGGTGAACAGAAGAATTCCTGAGGAGCCACTAATCATACAGTAAAAGCTTTAAAAATGCCACATCAGATGTCCCACTCTTGGCCTGATAGCCGGGAGTCCTCAGATCTTCCAATCCACGTTAGTGTTCCAGGAAGACACACTACTGTCACATGAACCTGACAGAATGTCCATCCCTCCCAAATGAAAAAACATCTTATGACACATTAGGAAGAATCTAGTGACACCCTGTTTGTCACAATCGCTGTCATGTTATTGTACGTTGACTGCTGCATGACAGCGACAGTGCGTGGGAGGAATATTTGGTACACACACACCCAACTCAGCATTGCTACCCACAGCTGTGCAGATGGGACCCAACAGTCTGATCAGAGATAGACCCAGAAAACGGAAAAGTGTCGATGACTATGACTGAGGACGACAGTACAGGCTACATGTCACCAAAAGAACCAGAAGCAACTGAAAAAAACCATGCCCCTCATACACTGAGAGCGTATTAGGAACATAAGCTGCCTGCTGTTTTGGATGCAGGTTGCTCATACTGAGCTTGCCATGAGGTATCAAGCTACTCCAGTGCTAAGAAACACCACCAGTTTACAATTCTCTGTCCCTAAACTGAGAAAGAACTGAGTCTTTAGTCCCCTGTATTTTGTGACCAGAACATCCACTGCTTTCTGCCAGAATGGGTTCTCTCTGGAAAGGAAAGAAAAGCTGGGTTTGGAAGACAGCAGTTTAGGTAGGATGGGACTTGTACTGCTTTCTCCATGGAGAAGGGAACTTTTCTATCTAGAGTAGAAAAGGAAGAAAGGAATATAGGCTGAGTCTCTTAGAGCAAGTTGTGTATGGATTACCAGATGTGTGAAAATAGGTGATTTATATTCCTAGTTATTCTGCCTCCTTCCATGATCCTAAGGGAATTCACTGTCAAGGAGCAGACAGGAAACAAAGCCAAAGATTATGACACCAGAACCTAATCCATAGATATTGGTACCCATAACGATGAAAGAACTCAATTCTCCAGCTCCAGAAACATCTGACAATTTTATAGGAGGGAGGAGGTGCCCAGGATAGTGACTTTATAGCTTCAATGGCTCAATACAGAAGACAGGGCAACATCCCAGTTTCAGAAATACAAGCTGTGAGACTACACCACTAAGTATGACAGGACTTGATCACCACCCACATTGGCCTCTGTGGAGTCTGAAGGCAGAAAAACCCTGTTTTTTTGTTTGTTTTTTTTTAGCTTGTCCAAAGAAAGCGAGCAACCACAGGTGGAAACTGCAGCTCAGAAGTGCATCCTTATTAGACCTGGCATTAGAAATCCCATGGCTGCACCCTGAGCTGCTCCTACTCAGTGTGGTTCTTCTTCATTGCCATGACAGAGTGGCTTGGTATTTTCTGGAGGAAGAAAAAGTCTTGGAGCTTTGAACAGGAGAGGCTGAATACAGCTTCAAACTTGGGAATTAAGCATTAATTGGCTTTGCGAGCACCTGCAAGCCAGAAGTCATACATCCAGCAGATGGGAGCCTGCATATCTGGGCACTGAGCTGAGGACAGCAGAGATGCTTGCTGTCCTGGTGCTCCTTTCTGACCTTACAGCCAAAATCTTATCAGATTAAAAATTTACAGGGGTTGTATATCTCACTCAAATGGAACAAGAACGGGCATGTCAGTCTGGAAAGGGGATTACCACCTAGCACGTGGTGCAAGGCACAATGCCAGGAGGCTTAACTGAGGAAGCCATAAAAATATAAAAAAAAAAAAGGGAAAAAGAAAAGAGAGAAAATTAAATTGTACTAATGAAGATTAGTGCTAACCAAGAGTATCTGTGATGCAGTGAAGATTGCAGTGAAGGAAATTATGATATTAACCATCACCCACGTGGAGTAGAGTCACTTGACAGTGTGTGTTGCTCATTCATACCACATGAGGTGAATACAAGTAACACACCTGACACGGCCAAAAGTCTCTGGTTCAACTGGTAGTCCCCAGTGGCAAATATACAGGATGTACCTCAATACTAAGCATGAGATTCAAAGAATAAATCAATTTTCCAGTGGCAACTGGATCACTGCTATTGCTACCTCAGCGCTGCATGTAACAATTCTATTTAATCAAAATAAAATTTTTCATTTGTAGCCCTACAGAAATGCGAATCATGTTTCACTAAGCATTTGCAAGTAGCGATGAATCAAGTAAAACAAAGTCATTACCTTCTATGTCAGGGTCTCCAAATGGATTTAATTCTGCTGCATCAGGATCACCAAAAGGGTTTGTGCTGGAGTTGGCCAGGTCTTGCTCCCCTTCATCCAGAAAATTAAGCTTATTGATAAGCTCTACAAACAAGTTAGAATATTGTTTTAATATAGATACAAATTGTTCATCTAATGTATTTGAAGCTCAAAAAGCTCCTTGTCAACAGTTCCTTGAAACACTGCACCAGGGTATGGCACGAACTGCACGACTAAATTAACACACTCCAGTAGGTACACCAACAAAGGGAAAAAAAAAAGTGAAATGAATGAAACTTCTATTTGCTGATCAGAATATTATGTAACAGAAATGACTACTAAAAGTACTTTATTTTCTTCATTAAATAAGTGTTGCAGAACATTTAACAAGCTAAATACAGTTATTTTGGTTCTAGAAATACATGTTAGCTATTGGCAGGAAATTTTAAATTTTTTGATGTAACGTGCACATAAAAGCAGAGAGGGGACATTTTGTCACGTTGGAGAGGTCAAGTATTACTGACTATAAAACTAATGTTTTAGGCTTAGGGTCTGGTGGGAGTTTTTTACTTTTTTTTTTTTAAATTTTTTTTCTTTCTTGTTCATTATCAGATGACAACGGAGCTGTAGCGGAGACAGGCTCTTTCTCTATCATGTTGTTACCTGTTGGATGCACTACAAATTACTGAGAGTCATGCTGGGTGGAAGCACAGAGATAAAACTGACAGCTGAATACAGGCAGGAGTCAAAAGGTAATGGGTCACAGTAAATACAATCAGAAACAGAAAGAAAGGATGAAAGCTCATAGACCTTCAGAGGAACTGGCTGATTTAGCTGAAGGCATATTTGCTCGCTTTATGCAGTCATCTTGATCTTCATCTAAGCTGCTCAGAGCATTCAACTGGTTTACAATTTCTGTAAATAGAAGCCAGTCAAGACAAACGTAAGGCAAGGGCATTTAATGAAACAGAAGTGGAACGAACACTGTTACTAGAAAGAGAGAGAGCGAGGGAGAGAGGGCAAAAGAGAAGACACTTAGAGTTAATTAAAAGAAGAGATTTAGAACGAGTCCCTACAATTATATCACTACAGTAAAGTACCTGTGTAGGTGCTTCAGTGATAATTTAACGTGAAACCCAGTTAACAGACATAAACAAAACCTAGATTTTTGCTGTCAGCAACAGTAATTAGTTTTATGAGGACGAGTATGCACATCAGTTCAAAACTTAGATCCATGTACTAGATACAATTTAAAGACTTTTCCTGCTTGTGAAGAAAACCTGTATATCAAAACATTGTAAATCAACACAAAACAAGCCCAGAACAATTTACTTCCCTCCCAAACTTTTAAGGCTACAGAAAACTAATATATACAACATATATTTTAAATATTTAATTTATTTATACACATACACTCTGATTATTTAACATTTACAATTACTCACCATTAAATTCTGATCTATGACTGAATTTATCTAAGTAGTTCTAAAATATATGATCAGTATTGTGTCATGAGAGTGTACACTGAATGTATGTATGTTGGTTGAATTTTCACTGTCATGCTATGTAAGAAACACCTTACTGTTTGGTAAAATCCTATTTCACCTTCTATCCATATTCTATAGTCTGAATTGCCATGAACTAGTAATTTTTAAAACATATTAAAGTTTAATTATAACCAAGCTGTTGATGCCTCTACAATTCTGGAAGGAAAGGAACAAAAACCAGCTAGGTCTTAGTGGCTTATGGCCCAAGGGGAAAAATTCCTCTCTGCTAGCCCTTAATGCAGTCCCATCCTCAGCATCTGACAAATTCAGCTTCTGTAGTAATGGGGACTGAGCCTGAGGCATGTCTGAGAGACATCAAGCACAGGTTTCTGTGGAGAGGGGACACCCTTACTCATCCTTCCAGCTGACAAACAGGCTGACAAACCTGTGCAGAAGAGGTGATCCTACTTGTTGAATATCACTGCCCCACTAAGAGTCTTTTCCATCTCCTGTTTTTTCCCAATGAAATATAGGGATGATGACTTTAGGTGTCACCAGTGAAGTCAAAGCTACCTTTACTGCACACTTCTTGTGCCAGTCATTCTTTTATTTCCTTTACATTTCAATTTCTTGTGTACACAGAAAGCTCCTTCTTAGTACCACTTTTAGTTTGCTGCTATTTTAAACTTTTTCTCATCTGGCTTTTGTTTGGGAAAGCAAAAGCTCATCTTTATTTGCTAGTTTCAGGGAGCAAAATATCAAACTGAGGTAAAAATTGAGTAGTATCATAACTGTCCCAACTCATGTTGGTGCCCACAGCCACCCAGAACTTCCTGGCTGGGGGGGGCTTTTTCATGCTTTTTCATAGTTGACACTGACACCATTCTCAATTTCATGCCTTCAGGGACAGCTTAAAGAACCTTGAAGCCCAAAGCAGTGCAGAACCTGAAAATATTTCCGTCATATGGTCAAAAATTTCCTTGCCAAATTCAAACTGCTTTACAAAGATATGCCAATCTGCAAATTACCAAGAAAAATTATCTACTCTGCCAGTACCTATCAGACATACTACATGCTGACAGTGACAAACCACCAGCATAATTCCTCTGTAACACACCTCCTAACTGTTCCTGACCTTAAAGCACAAATCTACTTACATGCGATTACACTTCTATCTGTCTACATGGAGTTAATTCAACCATCCTCAATTCCTTATTTTTAGCTCCGACAAACAAGACTGTGATCCTAAAAAATAACACCAAAACTGCCCCAAAAACTTAGCTTTCTCAGTATAAAATCATATACATATACATAGACCTTAGAGATCTGAACAACACAATACCACATTCTGAGAATTTTTAAAACTCAAGATACACAATGAAAAATACCTTCCTGTGCTCAAGTAAAACAGAGCTGACCTCATAAAACAGTAGTACTAACGAATTACTAGTTTAAAATAGGCTGACATGCTGACATGATTTACAATTTATTATGCCAGCATGTGAAGAAAAAAACCAAAACAATTACAATTCAGTTTTTATTGTAGAAAATAACAAATTAAGTTCAGAGCTTTAAAAAGAGGGAATTCTTTGATGTGGTCTGAATCACCTGGTCCTATCTGCCAACCTAAACACCCATATGCACTACAATGTTTCTCATTACAATATTAAATGGTTTATGTAATATTTTGGAGTATGGAAATGGTAGGTTGGAGATTTATATCCTACATTATCTTTTATAAATCTCATTATCTACAAACATACATTAGCTTGTTCTACAAGTATGTCACATAAATCATTGGTTTGGGTTTGGGGTTTTTTTTCATTCTTTTTCCTTTCTTTTTTTTTTTTCTTAAGCAGCTTGGTGATCCTGACAAAAAAAGAGTAAATGTATCAGAAGTTTACTTGAGAGGGATGGTTTTGCAAATTGCAAGAAAGGGTTACGCATATTGCTGTCCAGAAGCCTGCTATTGAAACATGCTGGGATTCAGACTCCCATAACAGGTAGCACATGGGTATGTTGCTGATTCCATGTGGTGCCTCAGGACAGTCACTGTGCTCCTGGGCAGATGGAGCAGGAGGCAACTATTAACTTCAGCATGAGGCTTTAAGTAGCAATTAAAACATTAAGAGAAGCAACATATTTATTACTACCCTGTTTGTGAGTTATGAGGCACATTTCTTCAGGTATGCTGGGATGCCTTGTCTTCAACTGAAGACTAAGGACAGGATAATTCTAGGAGGTTTAAATCCATCTATATTAAAGTATAGAAACAAAATATTTGAAACTAAATTCATGGTGACGAACACAATTTTCAACTTCACACAAAACAGAACAATCAGGTGGATATACCAGTTTTACACATGAAAAATTTAAACAAGAATGACCGGGAAGAAAGAGGGGAAAACCCTGAGATGGAGGGGGATTTCTTTAACATAGTACTTAAAAAACATCTTTCAGTCTGATCTTAAGGTCAGTTGAAGCGGCAACAGCTCCCATGTTGACCACACCAAATTCCACAGTGCTTTTAAGGTCAGTCAGAATTGCACCACTTATTTCACAGCTGAAGAAACAGGAGCACAGATACCTACTCAGAGTTGAGCAACACATCAGGGAAGAGAAGCAGCATTTCCTAACCCGCCTGCACCATCTAGAGCCCCATACGGCAGATTTCCCTTGTTCTCCTAGCAGTGGATATAAACTGTTCGTCTGTAAAACTGTAACTTTGGGCCCAATTAAAAAAAAAAACAAAAAAAACCCCCCCAAAAAAACCAACCAACCAAACAAAAAAACCCCAAAAAAACACACAAAAAACACACAAACAAAACCAACAAAACTTTTGTACACTGCTAAAAGGAACAGTGTCTGTGATAAAAGATTTGCAGCATCTTTTGCAGCTGTGCCTTTAGAATGACAACTTTTAAGTCATCAAGTCATCCATTGCTTCTGTGAGAAAACCCTGAGCCAAAAGTAGGAGAACAATCCCTTCTGCTTTGCTACTTGCACTTTACTTTTTCAAAGCTCAATTGCAAATATTAACCATGTAATGCTCCCATGGTTCCTGTGAAGTGTTATAGCCAGTATCCCCATTTTACAGTTGGGAAAACAGGCGCACCGAGGTGAGGGATTTGCCGCAGGGAACTCTGAGTCAGTGAAGCATTCCGGCTCCTTGTTGCCAACACCCAACACAGCAGCAGAGGAGAAAATGTTGGTAGCAGCAAGCTTTCAAAAGGGTTATGTAACTTCCTCAATTAACTTTATGGCTTTGCATGAACACTACTTTTGAAAGAAATTTTAGAAAGAGTACTTTGCTACATCAGCTTTGTTACATTTCCTTCTAAATTTTTCTTACAAATGTCTACATTTTCTTCTAAATTTCCTCCTGTTTTTCTACTTCTTTCTCCCTTGGTTCCTCAGCTCTTCTCCCTGCACCTTATTAGTTTTCCCCATTCATTATATTTATTACAGAAGTCATTCCAACTGCCTATGAAATCAATCTTGAACACATGTTGAAATAGATACTTTACATTTTATTTATTATTGTTTACTTACTGCCCTATGTTTTATGTTCTCCCATTTGCTTGGAAAACTATGCGCACTCATTCCCCTTCAACATCCTTCTCCTTGTCTAAGGTGTGAAAACGCAACTCAGCTACTGCAGCCAACATAAGAAGAAAAATCCAAGGCTGACATTTCCCTCATTAGGTTGCCTTAATGATTCATCCACCAAGAAACCAACCCTCCCACCTTGTATCATTGGAAAACAGTATCAGAACAGGCAATGTGCAGAAACAGTGTATTTCAGAAGTATTTACTACTTCTGCCTTTCAAGTAGGTATTGTACTGTTTGCTTAGAACAGATAATTTTGGCCTTTGCAATAGCAGATGGAAAAGGTGAAATGACTCTAAAGCAACTTGAGTGAGGACATAGTGTTGCATATCAGACAGCTCGTCCTTCCCCATCTATCTCCAGGGATGTTCACTCCATAGCCAAAGGACAGTGGACTAGTCTAAACTTTTTGCTTGTTCAGCAGTCATTTGTTGGCAAAATCAATAAAATTGAGAAACAAGATCTGATGCTTTTCAGCTGTTGTCCTTATGCATATGGGTTTTCTGTAGTAGTCCTCAGTGCAGTAACCAGGCAGATCTCAATAAAACTCTTGTGCACAGTAGTTGCTATAGACTTCACACTGCCTCTCCTTTATTTGCCCTTCTCTGATTATCCCATGGCCTGATGAACATGTCAGGTTTTGTTTGGTGTTCTGATCTGAAATATTCTGGTTACACTGAGAAAGGAGTCAACTCTGTCGAATGATTTCAGTGTGACCAGACTGGTACATCACTGCTCCCTGACCAAGAGTGCATTATCTTGGTCTCTCAAATATTTCATTCTGGACTTTCCAATCTTTTCTGTGCCAGACACATACAGCATAAGTAAAGATTTGGTCAAGGTACAAATGTTTAATTGAATACGTAAAGCATAGAGAAAACATATTTGCATCCTGTCACAACATTAAATGTAACTAAGTAATAACTGCTTCAGGCTGAACCTTTTGATTGCAACAAAAGCTCAAAAAGAAGTGATGAAAGCAATGTTTCATAACACCAAACCAATATTCCTCCAAATTTTCAAGAATAGATTTGACAACTCACTTCTCTGCTCGGGATACTCTTCCCCACCTTAGAGAAGGATCCCTTTATTTCAGACATTTTTAAAAAGCAACGGAAGTTATGAAGTCTGGCACCAGAAGTTAATTTTCTTTTCCTGATTCTTTACATTAAGAGCTCCTACAGAACTCACCTGGAGCAGTGCTACATACTGATCTCTACCAACAATTTAACACCATCTCATCCTGATCTGACCTGCATCGATTAGTTCAGCTATCCTGGACACACTAAGCATTCTCATCAGCAATTCAAATGTGGTTACACTATCTCACTTCAAACAACCTTATTATCAAATTCCATTCAAGTCCTTTAACAGACTCCCAGTTTCATTTCCATGAGACACCCCCACCCAAAGGCAGAAGTCTGCTGCCTGGAATTCCCATGTTATTGAGCAGAACCTCAGCATCTGTCCATGGCACAACTCATTTCGCAGTTATTCTCACAAACTGTCTTCGTTATTTCAGTTGAGCCTATACCTCTTGTCTTCTCACTCACTGACCCTTTTCCTCCGCTTTTTCAGTTCCTCTGTTCACACTGGTTCTTTGCTTCCCTAAAATACTACCTACTTAGTGAATTATCTCCCAAAAACAGCACACACATACAGAAATCAGCGCTCTTGAATTCACAAATACTAAACTTTGTTGAGTTATGGATAGGTTCCTCTTCAATCAAGCTACCCTAAATTTTGTTTTGTTTGGGAGGGGTTTTTTTTAAAGTTAAATACAAATAAGGATAAAAGCCATGGAAAACAGCTGACAATTAGCAAAGGAAAGTATAATTTACCATGCCTGTGGTAACACCAACCTGTAATTTTTGCAGCCTTTTCCTCTTGATTCACTCTGTTTTCTTCATCTTCT
This sequence comes from Cephalopterus ornatus, assembly GCA_013396775.1. Taxonomy (NCBI): domain Eukaryota; kingdom Metazoa; phylum Chordata; class Aves; order Passeriformes; family Cotingidae; genus Cephalopterus; species Cephalopterus ornatus. Next base: position 360,394 of record VZRE01007705.1, on the reverse strand, counting down.
TCATTGTCTTCCTCAAAATCATCTAGATTACCAATATCAGCTTGTTTCATACTCATCAAACTAGCCAGGCTTTGCATGTCTTCATCCCTAAGTAACAAATTTCATACCAGGCATTAAAATGCAGCCTGTTAATACCACATCTGATCCTACCACATTATTAAGAATTCTTTAAATATTTTGATGTTTTCTTCAGGGAGGTCTATGATCTCAGATCTGATCTTGAATATAGTGAAATAACAAAATGAACACACTCATGTGTATTAATTTCCAAAGGGAAAGTTTTCTATTAATACATTTCTATAGGGTAGAAATAATACTGCCTTGCATTAAGAGTCAATTTAATGCCCGCTTCCTAAAATTCTAAACCAGCCCAGATAGGCTGATAAATGCTTTGGTTAGAGTGAAAATGCTTGCCCAGACCTACTGTCCATATGTTGCATGCAATACCTATCACTACATTAATTTATAATTCTTGATGCTGTTACAGAAATTCAAATTCCTTTCCTAAATATCTGAAATCATCAACAGGATAAAAAAAACATTAATAGGACAGTGTCTCTTTACCCATACTGGAAACCAATGTTTTCACAAATAACAGCTTTTTCAGGTCCCTGGTTCAGGGCAGTATGAAAGCACTGTTGGTAACTGCAAGCTAAAACTGAACTGTTACTCTTCTGGAGGGAAAAAGAAATCTGAAAAGAGGTGGAAGAACTAGTAGAGCAGTAGTTTCCACATCTACCTCCTTTTGTTCTGCCATTCTCACATTGCCATATTCTAGAGACAGAAAGGAAAAAGGATGGGTGACAAACAACCCCTTCTCCACCCACATGAAGTTGTCAACATTTGACATCTGGAATTCAACAGAAATAGCAGGAGAGGTTATAGGACCTGCAAAAACAATCTGTAACCTCTGCCCTTCAAAGGCCATTGAAATACGGGACAGAACCAAGTGAGCAAGTCAAGGGAGTGGTAATCAGTGCACAAGTGATTTGTCTCTGAAGAACCCAGGACTGAAATCAGAGTAAGAAATGACTTCTACTCAGTCAAGGAACTAAATATGGCAGGAATGATAGGTATGCTGAAGGATTCTCTCAAATTCTGCCAATTCCATACAGAAAGAGCTCTTTATCCAAAGAATTCTTTGAAAAGTAACACAAAGCAGGTTATCTGGCTTACAAAAAAACCCAACCAACAAACAACAACTTACGTGGCTTTTCCTTCCCTCAGGAAAATACAAGATAATGAGAACTGGAGTGTGGCAGATACCACTTTCTTAGACAAAGGTTTGAATTTTAACCTGACATCTGTCTGTGTAGGCATGGGGCTGGCATATTGCTTCATGTTGATGCTGCTGGTGGCAAGTGCTTTTCTGCGTCCAGAAGGAGATTCCTGAAAGCAAAAGAAAAACAAAACTAATGTAAAAGGTCTGTAACACTAAAACCTGCATGTGCACAAAACAAAAAAAATACACTTATTAAACCTGCCATTCTTTTTTTCAAGTACACAGGCAGTGGACATTGCTATGGATCTTCTAGAGACAGAAAACCATTTCTTAAAAATAGGACAGCCACGAATGGTGATGCATCTTTCTTAGTGCAACTGAAAAAAAAAAAAAAGGTTGTTCATTGTGAGTAGTAGTCTTCCATATGCCATCCTAAGTCTTTAATGACTTGAGCCTGAACTAGCGTTCACGGCACACATCCTTTTAAATTACTGGAAATATATTTCCTTTTCTTCTCACAGCAAACCGGAGTAGTTTTGTCCAAACTTGGATAGTTCTGGATAACAACTTCCAGCCTATGGAAGTCATGGGTTTCGACCATGCATATATTTCTTTATGCAATGGCATGAGCTCATTTAGATTGTGTTCAATGCTTAAATATAATACCTGAATATTTTTCAAAGCAGTGGTCCTTCTCATTAGTGTTGTACATGCACTATAAAGAGTGACAGGTTTCTGAAATTAAATTTGACAGATCTTCCAAAAACACTGATAAAAATTTTGCAAGGAAAAAATAAAGATAAAAGAGAAAAATAAAAGCCAAAATTTTATTTGAAAAGCCTGAGTTGTATTTCAATATAAAAGTGTTGCCCACGGTTTAACAATTCAGACAAATTAATCTAAAATGCATCTAAGAATGTACTCTCTTATTCCATCTAATAACAGCAGCAAAAGAACAATTATATGTAATAAAAGCTCCAGTAACAAAAAATAAAACAAAAAAGCCCTGCTGTTAACTCTTTTGAAAAACGTTCTCACAATAAGACTACATTTTACTGCAGTTGACAATTTGTGTTGAATAAAGAATACTAATTCAATCAAAACATTCAAGCATCCTTTTTCAAAGTACTTGACATTTCCGCCCAGTAGAATAAGTCAGAATGTAATATGTCATCCCCAAAGAATACCTTGTTTAAAAAACTAGCCTTATCTGACAGATTATGCACAGCAATATTATACAGAACTATTAGTGCATGTAGATACCTTATGAATGAATTTCAAAAATGCATCAAACACTTGAGAAGGATTTAGGCCCTCTCAGAAGAAATACTTAAGAATATGCAAATACTCTCAGCTGAATCAAGTTGAACAGATGCGACTCTCACAAACAATACAAGTGCTCTTTCCCCGGCTGCAGCTGCCAATCAAAGAGCAAGATTAAGGTCCAAGGTTCTGACAATGTGCAAAATGGAAAGGACGATCAGGGAGTTTCAATTATTACACAGGTCTAAGCAACAATAATCTGTTATTGTATCATATCTTTAGAATAACCAACATTACAGCCTGTTATACCCAATGCAAGGTTTACTGCAGCGCCTGTTCAGAGAGCAATGTGAGGGACATGGCGTTTCTTTTGGGCATGTTCTCCAGGTCAAGGTATATAAACAGTTTGTATCTTAACAGCAACTTGCTTCATAAAGCTAAATTTTCAATATTCACACTGTTGTGTAAAAATGGTGGTCAAGGTGAATAGAAAGTTTGCCTGAACCTCCCCTAGTTTTACTTTTTTCAAATGTATCCTTAAAGAAAGCTGGCATATATGCTGTGGTGTGCAAGTATTTATGCAACTGGCATGGTAAAAACTGCTTATCCACGCTGGTGTACATGCTCTTCTGCCAAACAGAACAGGAGCAACGAGAAATTAAAAAGTAACTTGGAGCCGAAGGGGGCAGTGGGTACAAGTTGCACCAGGAGGTTTCATCAACATTTTTTACAGCAAGAACAATCAATCACTGAAACAATCATCTCAGGGACATGGCAGAGTACCCACTGCAGGTTCTCAAGATGTAACTACACAGGGTGCTAGATAATCTCATGCAGTCTCCCTGTCCCATAAAAGGTTAGACCAGATGATCTCCCTGGGTCCCTTCCAACCTGAGCTGTTGTACAGTTGCATGATTCTAACTTGCATGTACCTGCACCTGCAACCAGGCCAAAGGAAAACATTCCACTGCTGGACTGTAATGAGTAGGAAACATTTGTCACACTTTGGACTCGAGTCTCCTTTGAATCCATTGGGATGAGCTTATGCTTGCCAACAAATACCATTTATACCTTAGGTGGTTTTGAAATCTGTATTACAGTATCACATTTCTCCTTTTTGAAATTATAGTTAGTAACATTAACTCAATTGCATGGAAAGACTCTTCATTTGTTCATTATTCCCAAATTATGTAATTAGGTTTTCCTTAAAAAGTTACTTTTTTTTTTTCTTTTCAAAGAAGATGCATGTCCTCACTCCTCCTCATCAATTAAAATACCCCCAAAAATATCAAGCATATGTACAACTAAGAAGATCTTAGACAACAAATCTTACAAGATCTTGGGTATTTGATGTTGTTAGTAAGATGTTGATCTTACTAAGATCAACAGATCTTAGACAGAACAAATCATGAACGTGGCTACTTGCTTCCAGCCTTCCAGACAAGTCACTGCTCAGCCACACCATGCCTGTACACTGAAGTACGCTTCTCACTTTGACTATAAAAACCACTTCTCAGCAGCTGTGAACACCCCAATTCAACAAAGGTCTAGATTTACTTGCTTGTGTAGTATCAATGCCTTCTCAGTGCTGGCTCAGCGCACCTGTTACGTGCACCCTACCTTACAGCAGCAACACATAGACCTCCCCCAAGGTCCTGTGGGGGGAGCACAGTAGGGGATACAAATATGTATTTGGGGGCAGAGCTACTTCCGCTTGTTACAAGCACACCATCATCTTATCTGATAACTCAGATGTCACCATGTCTTTAACAAAGTGATCTTATTAAAAAAGTCAAAGCAAACAAGACAAGACAATTCAAATTCCAATTCAATGGCGATTCTGAAGTGAAGAAAAAGAACACGACATTAAGCTTGCAAGCATCCAAAAGCTGGACACAGATATCAAGGCAGAATAATTTTGGAATAATGTCAAATTACACTTTCACTTAGTATCTACTTATTGTATTAATAATCATCCTTTGCAGCTTTGGATTATCTGGATCAGAGAATGCATAAGAGACATCACTCAGGAAGAGGAAAGTTCTCCCAGTGAAGATGATCTTCAGCAATTCATTATGAAACCTTCTGGAGTTAGCTGGTGTAGAGGAAAAGGGACACGAGCACAGGTAGCTGCATGCCAGTGCAAAGGCAAGAAGTCAGCCATGTGCAAGAAGATTTTCCTACCACTACATATCCTGACATGCTATAAAGAATAAGATATACTTGGCAATCGAGTTCAGTCTTCCTAAGAAATGAATCTATTTCATATTTTTTGTGGGCCACTGACAGCAGTTGGCCTTTCAGGTTCCAACTGCCTATAAAAATCCAAACTTGTAAGTTTATCATATGAAAAAACCCAACCAAAACCACAAAATCCAAACAAAAACAGACAGTCTCTGACCTTTCAAGTTTTATTTTGCTTCATGTGCAAGTCTAAGTATGTACCCCTACTCTCCCAGAAAGTGAAGTGTACTAGAAATGTTGCAACGTTTTCTCCTTTTAAGCTTTACAGGTTTGGTCCTACGTGGTTTTAGCTACACAAGTAGAGGAGAGAAAACTTCTTTTTGCCCCTGAAAAGAATATTCTCAAGGTGCTTAGGTCCATGACAGATTTGACAATGGATTGTGCTTTCTACTCTGACACACAACCAACTTCTAGAAAATTGTCTTTAAATGTCAGAACATGCCAATAGCCACTTCCTACAAAGACTGTAACATTTTCCTCAAAAAAACCCTACATGCTTCGTATAATATGAGTTACCCCAAAACCACAGAGAAATGTTCTTGCAGAAGAATAAATAATTCTTAAATTAGCAGAGACAATATAATCCGAGAGAAATACCTATGGCAGGAGTAGACAGAAACAGCTCAGCTGCAGGCTGGAAAGAGTTACTCCAAAGAGAAGCACACTTTGGAAAGATACTGAATAAATAACAGCCAATTAATAGTAAAAGTCTGATCTGGTGTTACTTGCGTCTCGTATGAACATGTGGAGTTTTGTGGATGGTAAAGCAGGAATCCCAAGGCAAATATTTTAATTGCTCAACTTTTCTGCTTTTGACTATATAATCAGAGTTTAAAATGCATAAGGTTCAGTTATGCCTCCAGGTATTTTACATACATCTGACTGCCAGAGTTGCCACATCCCATTTTGTGAAAGGTGCACGAAAAAGTAAATTTTGAAGTCACAAGACGGAAACAATCCAATGCAATAATAAAGAGAGGTGACAAAACAAAGCACAACTATAAAGGTGGAGTTCATTCTCTAAGAAAACAGCAATTTGGAAACTCTTTACTTTTTTAAGAAAGGCAATGCATTATGCAAATAAAATCAACTATGATATCTGAAAGTCACAGAAAGACAGAAGATAATATACAATGCCAGTAAAATACAAATACCTCAATGTTATCTTTCAGCTCAAACATCCTACTGAGACTCAGAATGGACAGTGTTGGGTTCATATGAGAATACACGGCATACTGGTTAACAATCTTTTTTTTTGTTGCTTCTTGTTTGTTACTGTATAGTTCTGGCAAGAGAAGCAGCATACCGGAAGAAAAACAAAAAGTGCCATTCTTTTAGAAATCATCAATAAATCATTGAAAAAACAACTACTTAGCAGAAACGATGGCAGCCTATCTCATTGCATAATAGAATAATGGCTGTGCTGGGGCAACGAAAGGCTCTGAGACACCTGTGTATTATTTACAAAGTACACTGTTCACAAAAGTGATCATTGTAATTTACTTAAGAGGAATAAAACCCACACATAAACACATAGCAATACTTCTCCATAATACTCTCCTATGTTGGGGAATTTCTGCTTTTGTATCCTATGCTTTTCTCTCACAAGCAGCTATACTCCCTTAACAGTCTACTCCTCCTACTCCTCATAGTCCCTGAAATGCCTCAAACATACACCATATTTTGGGTGAAATAACTCTGTCTGGTAACTACATCAAGCTGTATCAGCTGTTCCCAGCTGGCAAAACAGCAGGATGAGGCGTGTGGCTGGGTCTGCACTATACCCACTGGGGGGTTGATACTTGTGCATCCTGGTACTTTGGGAAACCTAGCGAATTATTAATATCTGGAATAATAATAAGAAGAGCCCAAAGCTGGCAAAATAAAAATTAATATAGAAAACAGAAAGACTTCCCAATACCCTAGAGTACTTTGATTTCTAAATTCAGACAAAGAAATATGTAGAGCAAGCAACACTAAGTCAGTAAGAGTTGCATTCCTTTTTTTTGTACAGAAGAACACTTGTAATAATGAATTGAGGTAGTTCCCAATTTCTAAGCACTCTGTGTTTGTACAGACTTTAAAAACGTTGTCATCTCAGATAGCAACAGAAGTGCAATTCACTGGCGCCATTAGGGAGACAAAATTTAGTCCATCAGAAGCCACACAGCTGAGAGTAGTTCAGGGCCAGGCTCAGATGAGCTCCCACTGCACAGGAGCACCTGGCACTCAGCTCTGCTAAAGCCTGGAGCAGACATACACAGACATAGACTGCAAACAGGCTTCCAAATAGCTATGGATGGTTTTTCACGGAGCAGTCCCCAACACTATCCCTCTCCAGCATTTTAAGCTACTTCCACAAACCCTCAAATAAGGATCACATGACAAATTTTGGGTCTAGAGAAGGGAAAATTAACACTGGCCAAACTGCAGTCAGTTCAAATGAAGGCAATGAAGCTGCATTCACTGTCACAGCTACAGGACCAGACCCACTTATCACACAAATTTTTCAATAATGCAACCACACATTATTCTCTGCCACGACACTCCTGACTCTGAGCAGTGTCAGACATCCCAAAAATGACTATACAGTAAGTGCCACCATTCTATACCTATCTGCCCAGCATAAAGGGACCACATAGCCTGATCTCCTTCTAAAACGAGAACAATGTGAAGTAATGCCATGTACCACAATCCTTTTCTAGGAATCATCCCCATCTCTCCCAACTAAAGCAGTCCATTCACAGCAAACAAGACTAAAATACTATGACTAAGGAACTAAGACCAGAAAGCCTGTACCACAGCAATAAAACAAACAGCTTGCTTTTACTCAGAAGATGATGATCACAGATGACAAACACACTGTTCCAACTCTGTTCCAAATCAAGCAAATCAAAAGATTAACACCTTCAAATGAAAGGTCTGAATCCAGACTCTTAATTTAAAGGAGAGACGAATAATGCTATAATGCAAATTTCATGCAGCCTCTTTTCCTTAAAAATGTATTTTTAATGATCTTGTGTCCCGTACTTACCAACTGACTGGCAAGTCTTCTGTGAGGTTAATATAAGAGGTGCAAATAAGTAAGAAACAGCTTTGTATTTTCTGTTGAACTGCCTTTGAGCTTCTGGAGTTACACAAAATCAAAATAATGGCTTGGTTTTGTTCATGGGGTATATTTCTCTGGGTTATTTGGGCTGGGGAAGAGTCCCTCCACAGAAATCAGCAGGATGCATTTTACCTCTGCACACCTGAACTCGGCTTGCGTCTACAGACCTGCAACCCTGCTGAGCTGCAGCCTGTAAACCCCCAAGGCTCCAGAGCCCTCCCTTCCATACACATATATCAAGTAAAAACAGGAAAATATTTCTGTCCAGCAGAAACTAGATCAAGAAGTACTGCAGTTCTTAATTATTTAGACACTAAATAGTCCCTCTTTAATAGAAATATATTAAGTAATTTGTAAGCACTGTACAAACATTATCCAAAAAAAGACGTAACTAGGGAAGACAAGGAGTTTTGTAATTGGATATTGTTATTTTATCAAATGGAACAATAGGTTTTGACTGTCTTTCTTGCAGAAAAGGAAAATGTACGGTGTAATATTTTTTGGGGCTGCCTTTTCAGCTTTTGTAAAAGCAAATGACAAAAAGCCCACAAAGACATGCAGATTTTAAGGAGGAGCACTCTGTTGCAAACTTGGGCAGAAAATAATTGACAAAGGAGTTTTTCTAGATGTAAAAACCCATTGAGAGGAACAATGGATTTCCCTCTCCTTTTGCTTCAGAATTAGGTGGAGACCATTTTGGAGGAAAGCTGTCCTCTGACACAAGCCCCACCACCCCTACAGCCCCCACACGCTGCTGGAGGGGGGCCCAGAAGGTTCTCCCTCTCCCGGTGCGGGATCCAGCCTGGGGCTGAGCTGCACGTGCCATCTTGCTTAGATGAAAAGATCACTGCTTCACTGGCAGAGCAAAATGGATCACTACAGAATTTAATTTGGGAGAGTATACAGCAATTAAATGCTAAAATAGACAAGCTACAGGGAGCTCTCTCAACTGGAGAGAGTAAATTAGAAACTATGTCAGTTAAAATAATTTAGACAGGCAGATGGGAGATTTGGAGGACCGAATGAAGGCAGCACGATCTCGGCTGAAAACTTGTTTAAAAGCAAATAATGGTTCAAGGTATCTAGAACATTATTAAGAACTATGATGCATTTGAATGGAGAATTTAATGTTTAAAAAATTCTGCACACACCAGAAAGGTCAGAGCCCTAGACATGAGGGCTAGGAAAGAAACAAAACACTTTTAAAAGTTGAAACAGCTACACTTAATTATACAAATATCTATAAATATAAATATATGTAAATAAAAACATTCCCTCTGTCCTTGTCAGAACGGAAGCCCTTGTTTCAAACTATTTAGCACAGTGGTCATATCTCAGGTTTAGGCTAAAAGGCTACTTCAAAAACACCAATGTGATGGTTTTAATAGGATATCTATATTGATGAATCATTATATTGGAAATCCCACACATTGTTTCTTTCTTAGCACAGGCAGAGATGATAATTTCAGTAAGCAAAGAGAAAACACACTTTGCTACTACAGCTACTGTCTTCTTACAGCCCCATGACATTTCACTAGCACCCCAAGAGACAGAGGTATGTAGTGAAAGGTTCTTTCTGACCAAAATCATACCTGTGGGGGTGCTCAACCAACCTACTGTGGGTAAAAACAAACCACTCATCTTCACAGGCTAATCCTTTGCGTTCACAGACTCTGGAAATCTCCAAGGATTAACATCATATAGGAAGTTTAGAAAGTGAAATGATAACCTAATACACTGAGGTAATTCATCTACACTATGCAAAATAACACCAAGAAAATTTGGAGGTCCTGTTTCTCTAGCAAAGACAACTACCAGACAGATGGCAAACTATGAGCATGGTTAAAATTTTAGTTGAGCAATTTATTAATAGACCATGTGTATGAGACAGGTATCCCTTTTTAAAGTAGGCTTGCTGCTTATGAAGGACAACAGAAAAAAATTTACAGGTGAGCTGGATAATTTTAATAAATAGCAGATAACTACTGAACCCTGAAATACTGAACCTTGAAGAGGACGTGGTAGCTGCTTTATGTGTCCATTTATAAGAACCTTAATTGCTTTCTCCTTTAGACTGTTTAGTAATGCAGGAACAACTCCTGAACATTCTCCCACGGAAGGACAGACGAGATTGATAACTGATTTGAGAAACATTTGTTTTAGTATTTGTAGCTTTTCTGCTCTTTCAGATCGTTTTCTCTAGAGATGCTGTGCAAGTTTCTCTTCTTCTATAATGACAAGTTTAGATTTACCGTTAGATGCCTTTGATCACCTGCTAAACTCAGTCGGTCCTTATGTTTTATGCAAACATTATTGTAGCTTTGTGAAGTACATGAATTTTTGCTTGTGTTTGCAGAGCTACAGCTTGTGCTGTACCACTCCAGAACCATGGAATGCTTGACTATTCTGTTTCCCTTAGCAGCAAAAAAAAACCCCAAAAAACAAAGCACATCTTTTCCCGCAAAGTCTAGATCCCAACGTGCTGAGCTCATGAACACCCTAATAGTTCTCCTTCCCTTTCACAGCCATTCACTCTCTCCTGTTGGGATCACTACCTGGTATGGACTGTCTCTTTGTTTCCTGGCCCCAAATGCTTCAGCTGTGTGACCATCTCCCCAGGCCTGCTAAGGTACAGGGTACAGCTGTGTGCAAGTCTGTATGTGTTACTACACAGCAACCATTAGTAAGCAAAAACTTTTGGGATTAAGTAATTTTTAGGTAACAAAGGCTATATAGGAGTAACTCCTGCTCTAACTCCCATACAGAATTTTTATTTTGCCATGGATGTGGGCCACAAGCTCATGGAAGCTCAGCTGAAGCTGGCAGAGGAACTTGTTATTATCAACTGGCTGTTTAATCCTCAAACCTTTCCTCTCAAAGGAGCAGATTTAAAGAAGCCTGGGCTTGAGCTGCTGCTGACACATGGCAGGGGAGTCTGGCTGTTGGGAAAAGTGCTGCATGCAGGGCTGGTAGTTTGGCAGAAAATAACAGTCCTTCATTTCCTGTGAGCTGTGTGTGCTGAGCTGGATCCTTCACAGCGTGCTGCCTGCCTCCTAGAGCAGCTCCCATGCTCTGCTTCAGCTGGGGTACTTCCACACAGCATTCCCCCTGGGCTGGGCTCATTTTTCTCCCTGATTTTGAAGGGTCTGTTGTATAACTGTATAGTATTTCTGTAGTTAGCTTCAAACCAAAGTAGAAATACAGATAATTTACCTAATGTTGGAGAAGAAGAAATAGCAGATGATAAAGTTAGTTCCTAAACTTTCAGCTGAAACTGGAGTAAGAAACACTTGATATATGTGACCTCCTCTTTCCAGGGGGAGGACAGGGGAGCTGACTTGATAACCACGACTTTATTTACTGCTTAGCATCTCATAACTCCACATTTTTTTCATGCATTGCCTAAAGGGACTCACTCTGGTTTTTGTTCTAAAATACTAGGCAATACTTGTCATAAATTCTATATTTAAGCTCACCTACGAGTGTCTGGCACTTCAGATCTACTTTGCCTGATAGGAAGCCTCTATTTTTATGATCCACGCTACTGCTCACCTGCTGGATGCAGAAGTATCCCATGAATGGTGCTACTGCACCTTCAAATATCTACACAAAGATGTCCAGTTAGTGTCCCCTAACAGAAGACAGTCTTTAGAGAAAAAATAAATGTGGGGAGTTTTTTTAAAAGAGGGTAAACGAGTTACCTATTTATTCTTGGTTTCAGATGTGAAAAGCCCTTCTTTTCTCCTTGCATTCCAGGCTCTAAATTTCCTTACTCTATCTTGGTGTCTCTTCAAGACAAATACCCAGACTCTTTGGCATTAAAAAGCTGGATTTGAAATAATACCTCAAGCTCAGCAGTGAATATTTAATCTGAGTTCAGTATTATATTGAGAACAGCTGTTGAAAGATCCATAGTTCTATAGATCAGGCCATGCCTACTTACAAGCCTTGTCCTGAGGAAACAAATGCCTTGCAGGAAGGCATACATGATACAGACCCCAGAATTAACTCTCGATTGTTTAAACAAACTTGCAAATGTAAACACATTATTCAGCTTCTTTGTAATCTCCAACAAGGAAGAAAGTTTGAGGTAAAACTCATTGAAGAAGAAACAAAGTGAAAAGATTAACTGAGCCACAACCTGACATACTTTCATTCTTCTTTTCAGAGCAAGATTAATTATTTAGAACAGATAAAACCTGTTAAAATGGGATTTGTAAAACACCAGTGTCATCAACCAGTTGCTATTATCTGAGGATAACTTCCTAGAGTGAATGCAAAACATTAAATGACAAAATTTGCCAGGTTATGACACAGAAAAACTTGTCAAAACTTAACAGTGTCAAGGGAAGATATTATGACTGTTACGTTATACTGTTTCTGTACTGAAAGCTGGACCTTAAATGCAAAAGCCCAGAACAAATGGCTGAATGGTCTATAAGGCCTGATGGTCACGTGCTGAGCAGTGATGCTCACACTCCAAACATTCTCCTTGGCAGAACCCGAGTCTCCAGGTCAAATTATTGATCACATTGGAAATATTTTATATTTAGACTAAAAGGCCACTTCAATAAAGACAGCATGATGTTATTCAAAGTGAACATCTCAGTAATATTATTGGAGCATGAATATTGGAACATTATTAAATTCATGACCACGCTTTTTTTATTCTCTTGCTCACAGCTTCACTTTAGGCATTTCACTTTGGCACTTTAGGGTGCCAAACCCACCAAAATATGTAACAACAAGAGGATACAAAGCAATTGGAAAAGTCCCTCAAACTACAGAGAAATTACTGGACCTGCTGGTGCTGTTCCCTCTCCCTGCCACCAAGAGGACACACTGAAAGGCCACCGCTACTCTCAGCCTTGTGGCTGTGATACTGATCACAACATTCACTCTGGGAGAGTTGGCTTTCCAGGAAAGTGCCTTCACACCAACGGGCAGTTCTCTTGCCCATGCAACTTCATTACTATTTCTTCTATCCAAACCTGCAGCTCACTATCAGGGGCAAACCCTCAGTTTTGAGGCAACTTTAATATGCAAGTCTCCTCCCACCTGTTATCTCAGAGCAGTGTGGTTGGCAGGTGAGGATCCCTGTGCGCAGCACACTCCTCTACAGAGCAAAAGAAGGAGGAAAAATATGGGATCTGTGGCTGTCACCAGTGCTGTACCACTGGCGGGTGGTTTGAGTCTGACGTATGTGGGAAGGAGCAGGGGGCAAAGGGTGGGTACATAACCAGGGTAAAGGGAGGCAGCTGAAAATTCAGATCTGTGTGCACCTAGAATAGGGGCATGCTCACACATGTCAGACATCTCAGCTGTCACACCCTGTGCACACACAGCAGCAAGAATGGTGTATGGTGCAGGTGCAGTTATTTATTTATATCTATATATATAAACAACATGATATATATTTTAACAGCAAGGATAAACATAAAGCATTTCCAAAATGCATCTCAGTAATAAACATAAAACCTCAAGTTTTTAAAAGCCCATCCATCCTTCCAAATTTGTTTAAATCTGGGAAATAGCTAAATGGATTTCTTCTAACTTTGTACTTAAAGTAAAATTCACCTCAAGGCTGACAAGCATAAAAAATTTCAGTCAAATAGATGATTTTTTTTTTTGTTAAAGCTGCAGTAGCCTGAAAACAGGGGCTTGTAATGAAGCTGCCCCATCAACCATAACCACACTGTCACTAGAGCAACACAATCATATTGCCTGTGCAAAGAAGCAATGCATTTAACATTTTCTTCACTGTGTATTATCTATTAGCTGAGTTTGTCAGAGAAATATGTGGCAGTTCCCTGAAATACTTACGAATATATGCCAAGGCATACAAGAATCAATCCATGTTTGCTTCAGCACAGGTTATATTATATTTTATTTTAGAAAACAACTTAAAAATCTGCCCTTTTTTTATCTGAGGTTTCTGTTAAATGCTGTAACTATTAAGAAACAGAAATAGTTCCAGGCAAACATCTCAGATCTTCCCAGTGCTATTCTCTATTACTAATGCACATTACATGTTCAATTCTCCCTTGCTGCTTCTATGAAAAAAGGTCTTGTCAAAAACAGATTTCATTTTTTCTGTGTATGCACAAATTAGTTATGGATGATTAACAAAGCATTCATTCTTTTATTTGCTTTGGCTGAGACTTGATCTGTGTTACATTCATGTGAGGGAAGCACTCAATTTTACGTTGATTAAATATGAAACGCTGCACTGTTGATAAAAAGAGTTGTATTCAGGGCTGCATATTATACTGACAAAAGATGCATGTTCTTGGGCTAATAGTTTCTTAAACAAGTTTTCCCACATTTTTAATTGCAAAAAACTTGATACAGCTCTTTTTTCCCTTCTCAACAAGTACTGGGCAGTGAGAGCTTTATGTCCCAAAGCAATCCTGTCCAGTCTTAACAAACAACAATAATTATTGCATATTGAATATAGTAAGAAGGAATTTTCAAATTCTGCTCCACAATTTGATTTCTTTAAACATGACTTGCATTACAAAACTTTTACCAAAAAAAAGACTGCAAAACTAAGTAGGAGAGACAACAAATCATTACTACAGAATTTGTCTTCTATTACAAGAAAAAATACAATGACAATAAAGAGGTATTTGAGAAGTCTTACGGAAACTTGTAGCCAGTTGTCATTAAAAACTTAGCCCTGATCTGCTGTTACTTCCTCCAGCTATCACAGGATAACACGTGTGTAAATGCTCAGCTGTAAGGCCCATAGATCCCTCACGTCCATTAAACACAGTGATATAGAGACACCAAAAGATGCACTTTGGTTAAGGAAGGTATTGAAGTGCAAGCCTAACTTCAAGCAGACAATCTATTTGTAATTAAATCAAGTTAAAGAAAGCCATATGATTAAGCACCTTGTTAAATTTGGGAACAAATTATTAGCCCTTATAAACCAGGAGATTCTATCTCGGGGTTTACAGCACATGAAAACAAACCCATGCACACAGACACATGCATGTGTGCAGAGCATTATGCAAACTTTTGCAAGAGGGGATTTATTTTTAGTGTAACTGTACAGAGTAAGTGCAGCTCTTACTCAAGTTAGGAGGAGGTCTGGCCAAACTTTCATTCTTTTCTAAACTTCTAACAACAACCCGTGGTTTTATAAAACGTTTCCTAATGTCCCTATGTCACAAAAATAAGTCTATTTAGTATCTTTCTTAAACGTCACCAAGACAAGAGACTGAACTTAGGGTTTTCATTTCACTGCCAAGGAGAGAGAGTCCTACCATAACATGAGGAGAGAAACAGGCCAAAGCAAGGGAAACTTGAGGCAAGTTGGGTTTAGAAAGGATGGCTAGTTCTCCACACGGAAGAAGGTGATTTCTTGGGGTGCCCCTGAAATTCCACAGCGCTGGATGAGAGGACAGCAGGCGAGGAGAGACGGAAATCTTGTTTTGATCAAAAAGGGCCGGCGAAGGCAGCCAGGCCCATCTAGAGCAGCTGTGCTGCAGCACAAGGTGTGAGCTCCTGCAGGATATGAAAAGCATGGGGGGTCCCAGACACATTCCCCTCTCCTCACCACCCTCATCCAGAGTAGAGGCACAACATAACAACTCCTACCTGACTGCAGCCCATCAGACAGAGTCTGTCTCCTAACTGATCTCCTACCTGCATCCCGCTTTTCCAGCCATATGCTTTGCCTTGCAGCAGCCCTGGCACTTCACTGGCTCTTCTTTCACAGCCCAGTTCCTCTCACTAAACCAGAAGAAAACTCACCCATAAAAAAAACCCCCCAGTGTTTCAGTTGGGTCAGACAACTGAGCTCTCCAAAGGCCAGGTGAGCACCAGCATGGAAGGGGCTGCTGCACACAAAGTGGGGAGCAGAGAGGACGGAGCAAGAAACCACCTGCTTTGACAGCAGTGCACCGAGAGAAGTTCAGTCATCACATGTAGTTGCATTTTCATACACTATTTCATGGAGATTTACTCTTCCTGTTCCAGCCTGCGTGAATTCAGCTCCCTGACCTTGCAGATAGGGGATGGTTGGAGTGAAACAAAGGTTTATTTTTTTTAAGGATCTCCAAAAAGATTTTTTTCCCCTTTGCTTCAGGTCACATAAGAACATACAAAAGGACAAAGCAATAAATGCTCACATGCACTTTCTTGTCTTTATTTCCACTCTCTGGAATGAGGCCAGAGACATCTAAGTAGTGCACTCTGTTCTCTTCCACTCCCTCCCAGAAATTATGGACTCTCCTTTGCAGCCAATTTCCTCCTCCTTCTCTGTCTGGGCCCAAGCTTCAGCTAGTACAAAACAATGTTCCCCTGTTCCTCTCCAGGGCCCATTCTCCACGCATCTACCCCAGGCTGTTTGAGGCCTCCCAGGTCTTTAAGGCTTTACGTTTACAGATCCAGGAAGAAAACCTGTTCTTTCTGCTCTGATTCTGGGAAAATTCCACTCTGTCCCCACTTTGCATATGAACTCAGCTGCACTCATTTTCTTCAGGTTCAGCCACTCCACAGTCCTAAGGGGCTGCCACTCCTGAGGGTATTAATACATTAGCAGCCCTGCTCAAACGTACCTGACACAACCACAGGGCTGGTTTGGAAAATAAAGACATGTTTCACGGCACAGACTCTCCCTAGTCTAAGCCTGAAACTTGAAATTGGGCACTGGCAAGTCAAACAACAAGTATGTCCCATATGTCTCACTTTTTTAAAATATCTGAATGTATTATTATTAGACTTGCACAATTTATAACTCATAAAAATAAGTGATATAAAGTGAATACCAGCTTCAAATAATCAGTTTTTACACCTTTTTTTAAAAGATATTATTTCCCCACATTCCAGTTACATCGGGAATGTTCCTGGAGCGTTAAAGGCACAAGTACTTTCAGAATTTCTAAAGCTCCCCTAGAAACAAGTTCAAATGTGTACAAAAGGCAAAAATGTCGATAATGGTTTATTTATTAATCTATCATGTTGTCATCTAAAACAAATACAAGAATAAATTAATAAATACAGAGTATGTTGAATGAAAATATTTTCCTTTTTACTTCTTGGCTGTGAAGTTAACCTAACTTATGGATTTGAAAAAAATCTCAATGTTAATTAACTTAATATTTGATCCACTCATACTTAAAAATATTCCATAATAAAAGCAAATTAAAAAAGAAAACAAAACCAAACACAAAAACTCAAAACATAAGCAGGTTTAATCTCGTAATTATTGCTATATAAAAGCACTTACAAGACATCTGCATTAATCAATTATTAGAAAGTAGTGCTTCAGTCCCAGGTAGTTAGCAATAGCACTCATATAATATTACAGGGAGCCTGATGCTTTGGCAAAACTAGAGCAGGAAAAAATGAAACTAAAAGGCATATTGTACATGTGACCTACAGGACTGGGATTATTACCTCTAAGCTTATTAAGAGTAAAAGCTGTCAGTCGGACCACCCCACAACCAGGGAGGAAAACTGAGATTACTCAGCAGCAAAAGGCATAAAAAGGAGACGTGTATTCTCGGAATGGACGAAGGCAGAGAGTGAACCACAGCCCTGCTTCAGCTATCTGAGCAGTAATTGGCTCACAGGAGTGACTGCCACGTTAAGGCATTATCATTATCTAGCTCACATAACTGGAAATTCACGCTCTGTTCTTTAAATTGGCTTAACCAGCAGCATCTGCAGCACTTTAATTAATTACAGCAATTGGCGTACCTTAAAAGTAGATGCACAGATCTGAAATGATAATGCCCTGTGAGTAATAATTGTAAACTAGCATTAAACCAGACCTATCCTAAATAAAAGCAGGATATACTGTTGGGCTTCAGCTGCACAGAAAACACACTTCAACCTAGTAATTATTATTGTCTGTCCAGGTTCACCAACAGATACTACAATTCTACGTGACACTTTACATCCAATTAGCTCAGGAATGCAGAAGCTCACAACATGTACAATAAAAATCTGTTTGATGCTATCGGGTCAAAATTTGCTCAGGCACTTAAACTTGGGTTCCTTCAAAAGATAAACTTGAAGTTAAAATCCTAACAGAGACTGATTGCCACTATTTATTTTTAGTACATTCCTTATAAAGAAATATAGAAGCCAGACATCACAGTAAGCTCAGAAGGAACTTTCATTGACAGCTTTGCTTCAGTAAAAAAAATCTACAGGCACTGTACATAAATGTGGATTTTCCCCCCCCCCCGATATCTGCAGCTCTAAAATACAGCAGAATTACTTTGAAAAAATTTGGAGACAAGAAGTTAAAAAACTCTTTTGTTCCTTTTATATACAGCAATTTGAAATCTTGACTTAGAAGAAAATAATTTTTAAAAGCCTAACAGTGAAATCCATGTACACATCCCAGACAAATCTAAAAGATGTTCTGTAACAGACAACTTCATAGTATTTCCAACCAGAACACAAAACAACACTATCAAGATTTGCTGTGACTTGCTTCTGTACAATTTCTGTTTTAAAGACAGATTTTATGTTTAATTAGCACCACACTGAAAACTGGGACACGAATCTTAATTAGGCATCTTGTATGTATACCTTGTTTAAACAAACATTTAAATAGCTCAATGTTCCTAACTTAATCAAATCAGATCCTCAAATTCCTACAGAATGTAGGGATCAAAATACCTGGTAAAAAGGCCATTACTGAACCAAATTTGAACTCCTCATTTATCAAACACAGGTTTTATATTTCCGAGCCGTGTGAAAAAATTAAGCATAACTTTCTTGATTCTAGTAAAGACATACCGTTTAGAACATATTTTTAAGCCAAAAAAACCAACACAACAGACTCAACTAAGGGACAACTGATTTTAAGTTGCAAAAACTTTAACCACCTAATAAAAAGAGACACTACAGCACAAAATACACCCTTGTGCAATGTTGTCCCATACCCTTTCTGAAAGCATGCCTGTTCTCCTTGTAACTCACAGAACTAACACAGAGGCAGAACATCAGCAAGGCAGTGAGTACAAGCCTGAACAGCTAAAATACCAAGGCTGATGCAGCAGCAAAAACCAGAACCAGCAATCAGATGTAGCAACTCACACCACAGAGACAAGCAAAAGGCAGTCACAGGAGAAAAATACCTTTTCTAAAGCAGAACAACTCCGGTGACTGTGCTTACATACTCTGTGCCCAGTGTGCTTGGGCTGTGCAGACAGCGGTGAAGCTTCACTGGTATGTGTGATTTTAAGACATGAATATCTGTGCTTAGAAATACTCTGATAACATGTTTATCTTGGGTGCACAGAAAACAACTGCATGCACAAATAAACAGCTACACTCAATGTAATCACATTCATCTCCTGAGCATCCACTTATAAATACCAATCCTGAAACTGTATCTGCCACTTAAACACCAGCCTCTGAGGAAAAATGGCCACAGTGCAGGAAAAATCAAAAATAAAATAATAATTCTTATCTAAGACTGATACTTATTCCACACAGTCACCCACTGCTGGTGGAGAGGGATCACAAGTGCACAATACAAGTTATTTGTTGACTAAATATCATCATGAAATGCTAGGATATAAAGGTTGGAAGGATTAACACAAAAGGTCCCACTCCAAGACAAATGTCTCCTTCATAGTTCAGTTCACAGCCATCAAAACTGCTCAGTCAGGCCTGTGATCCCAAAACGCTGGGTATATTCCTGCTAACCAAACACACCAAACACTTGGAAAATCTCTTGTTGATACTGGCATGTTTTTCAGAGGAGATTTTAATTACCACCACGCTGAAAGAGACTTTTTAAACATGGGAAGATCCCAAATAGTTTCTGCTTCAAATCTCAGCACTTTCTGAAACAACTTCTACAGAGGAATTATAAATTTGACAGGCTGGCATGGTTTACACTCCGCTTCTTCCCTTCTCCTCCTTCAGTCTCTCACCTTTTCCAAGCAAAAAGTGCAAGACATGCAACAGCCCCCTCCCCCCCCGCCCTGCTTTTTAAGCTTTTTGCAAAAGCCTAACACAATTTAATTGCACATTCATAAAGAGGACACTTCTCAAAAGAAATGCAGAGAAATGAATTAATTACCATGCACTAAAACATGTTGGGGTTTGCTGTACCAATAAAATCACTTTGTAATTTTCAAACAAACCATAAGTACCAGGGGAAAAACACTGCAGTTCACATTTCTAAATATATATTCGGATTTAAACATTCTTCTCTAATAATTATGCTGTTTCATACAGCCTTACATTTCAGAAATTATCTGGGCCATGCTTATCTTCTTTTACTTTCAGTAACAGACCACAGTAAGAAAAACTAAGATTTCTAAAGGAGAAAGGGCTGAATTTTAGTGCTGAATATTTTATCCTTACTGGATGGTAATTTTTCTACTCCCTCTACTGGCATACTTTAAAATCAAGGAAAGAAAATCCTGAAGGGCATTCTAGTTTGTAAAACATAATGAGAAAATATTTTTTGTAACCTCAAAATAATTGTTTCCACAACTTGGCAAAACATTAATCTCAAATCCTGGGGATTTTTAAGCCATGAACAAACTTTTGGCAGATTTCTTCACTGTAAAAATTAACTAAGCACCTCAAAATCAACATCCTGGCCACTCTGTGTTAGAATTACTATCAAGTAGTCCCATCAGCTGCCACTGCTCTGCTCACATCACTCCCTCAAATACACTATATGGCTAGTAAAAGCCCTGAAGAGCAATCTATGGAATAGAAATCTATATGATGACCACAAGTCTACAGAAATAAGCAAAAACATCCTGAGCTTAATGAGTTGCTACTTAAACATTAGACAGTGCTCTGTGAACCATTTTATATTAAAATTGGACAGTTCTAAACATCACACATACAAGAAGTATTGTTTGACACAGTGCCATTTTGATGATAAATTGCAATCTACAGCTCAAATAATTCCAGCCAGGGATTAACATTTCAGAGGCTGAGCCAGAGATTATGTGTGTGGATCTTGAATTTCATCATCTCCCTTCGGCACAATACCTCATTCTTCCTTTTTTCATCTATTCTCTCATGAAGGGTCAGGAAAGCTTAGCCTTGCTGTTTCATTCATTTCATCTCTACATTAACCAGATACCTTGCAGTCTTTAGTTCTTACGTGTTATTCCATTACAAATACTACAGCTACACTGCACTGTGCTACGGCTAATGAGGCATGTACCAAATCAAAGGCTGCCATCAAGTGGTCGTAGCACACTGCCAACACTAGCAAAGCTAGCGTTCTGCAAGGGATTTCACCAGGACACACTATGCAGGGTGGATCAAACTCTGCCATAAATTAAAGCTTTTGGGGAAATTCAGATGCTAAGAGATGGTGGTCATTTCCTTCCTTTTAAATTCCAAAGGTCCAGCCCAACTGCCAGCACCACCATGTCAAAGACGTTCCTGTTTCTCACCATTCTGGGTCATCAGGCTCCAGAATTGTTTCTGTCATCGTGCACCAGCGGACATGTGGAGAACAGCCTTAATAACCTCTCAAAAATCTCCCGGCTAGCAACGGGACAAGAAGGGTGATACCAGGCAGGGAGAATAATTACAATTTCTTGTGCCACCGTACCCAGTTTCAAATCAAACTCAGTTAAAGATTACTTGTTAATCCATATTCATACTGAACTTGAAGAAAATGTGAGAGCTCTTCCCTGCAGTGATAGTGATGAGTATCTTCAGCATTACTCAGCAATTTGAAGCAAGAATGACCGGATGGATCGTTCTTCAGCACAAGTGTTCAATCTGACCCACA
Organism: Cephalopterus ornatus; assembly: GCA_013396775.1. NCBI lineage: Eukaryota > Metazoa > Chordata > Aves > Passeriformes > Cotingidae > Cephalopterus > Cephalopterus ornatus. The sequence goes on along the minus strand of VZRE01007705.1, from coordinate 338,809 downwards.
CAGCTGGCCTTTTCACATGGATAGTTTATCTCCATACACAGCCCATTACTCCATCTCAGCTTTGCCTGGCAGGTAAAAACAAACCAACCAAAACCAAACCAAAACACACTTCCAAAGAATCACACAGATTCGCAGAATGGGTAAGGTTGGAAGGAACCATAGCGTGGTCATCTAGTCGAACCTCCCTGCTCAAGCAGGGTCCCCTAGAGCATGTTACTCAAAACTGAATCCAGATGGCTTTTGAATATCTCCAGTGAGGGAGACTCCAGGTCTCTAAGCAATCTTTCTAGAGGTCAGTCACTGTCACAGTAAAGCTTTTCTTCCTCATGTTCAGGTAGGGCTTTCTTTGTTCCAGTTTCTGCCTGTTGCCTCTCATCCTATTGCTCAGCTCCATCCTCTTGACACCCTCCTTCAAATACTAATATACATCAACAGGAACCCCTCACAGTCTTCTCCAGGCTAAACAGGCCAGCTCCCTCAGCCTTTTCTCATAACTGAGGTGTTCCAGTCCCCTCATCATCTCCATAGTCCTCCACTGGATTTACTCCAGGAGCTCCATGTCTCCCTTGTACAGAAGAGCCCAGAGCTGGACCCAGCACTACAGGTGAGGCCTCTCCAGGACTGCATAGAAGGGCAGAATTACCTCCCTTGACTTCCTTCTTTTTCCCTACCTCCCTTTCACTTTCCAGTGCACTGAGACAGATGTTTTCCAATGAAAAAGAATGGTGTCTTTCTAAAAACTGTGGTGATTTTGCTACTATAGGAAGAAAGTTTTGCACATGCCATGGGACACAGAAAAGTTTTGCATAGTACGGATGAGACTGAAGATTACCCAGTTGTGTCTCACCAGATCATGGCCATCCACACTATGACTTCCAGAAACTGAGCTATCACTTAAAATAACACCTTGCATCTTGTACTTGCAAAAAAAATTAGATTTGAATGTAATTGATGAAGACAGACACAATTCTCTTCATTTCTGAAAGGGTCTGGCTCCAAAACCAAACAAGTTGAACAGACATGACCACACCAGCATATCCACTGACTTTTTAAGGACGTAACCATACTTTCCCTATGGTAGTGACAAAGAAATGTCCATGCTCAAGAAATGCTCAAGGCAAATGAGGCCCTAATTCTTCTGTAACAAGGAGATCATTCTATACCACTGTTATTATCTCAACCTGTGATCTTTACCTTTTGTGCCTCCAATCTTCTCTCTATCCTCTCCTTGAGGACAGAGAGGGGAGCAAGTGAGCGGCACACGGTTTGGAGAGTCTCCATGGGAGCACTAGACTGGGGAGCACCATTTCTAAACAACAACCCTTCACAGGAAACCTGTACAAAAACTTCCAAAGACTGAACTGGGGGAGGCGGGGGGAATAAAACGAAGAAATTACCAAGAATCAAACTGATGCTAAGTTGCTTCCCAAAGTATTTCACAATAGGAGTAAGAGAAATTAAGAAATTAAAAAGACAGAAAGAGCTTGGTTTCATGAAGCAGCAGAGGGTTGCTTTATCCAAAGGGGAGACTGCAGAGAAGGATGCAAGTAGTGACAGACTAGGCCGCACCGAAGCCCAGGTGAAACATCCAAATTGTTCTACAGATCTTGAATATTCTTTGAGATAACACCCTACCTTAACAGCGTCCATACTAGTTATTTAGGCAGGCTATTTATTTAATATCTCAAATCTTTCCTAATAAATGAGATTCTTTGGTTATACTATGCCATTAAAGTTATATAATATGAATTAAAACTAATTATGAGGAGCACTTATACAGATGATTCATGGAACAACAAGCACATAAACTTTATACTGATTCTTTGCTGACAGATTTTTAGGGTTATTTTTCAAATATTCCATTTTGTCCTTTCCTTGACAAATACATAGATAAAATCCTCCCAAACTCATCACACTCCTTCCTGTGGCTGTTCCTGGAAGCAAGTACACGATGCCTCTGTCACTGGGGCTTCGGGCACTTATTGGAGCTACTTCTGCAAGAGCATTTCCCTCACTCTTACACCACTCTGGCCCCGATACAGCTCATTCCCTCTGCTCCTGTTCTCGCTTCTGCCCACAGCACCTGGCCATACAGTCTCCCTTGGTTTTTTCCCTTGGCTGATTCCAACAGGATGAGGTTCAACAAGGCCAAGTGCCGGGTCCTGCACTTTGGCCACAACAACCCCCTGCAGCCCTACAGGCTGGGCACAGAGTGGCTGGAGAGCAGCCAGGTAGAAAGGGACCTGGGAGTTTGGATTGACAGGAAGCTGAACATGAGCCAGCAGTGTGCCCAGGTGGCCAAGAAGGCCAATGGCATCCTGGCCTGTATTAGGAACAATGAGGCAGCAGAACCAGGGAAGTGATTCTTCCCCTGTACTCAGCACTGGTGAGGCCACACCTCAAGTACTGTGTCCAGTTCTGGGGCCTCCAGTCCAGGAAGGATATTGAGGTGCTGGAGTAGGTCCAGAGAAGAACAGTGAGGCTGGTGAAGGGACTCAAACACAAGTCCTATGCGGAGAGGCTGAGGGAGCTGGGGTTGTTTAGCCTGGAGAAGAGAAGGGTCAGGGGAGACCTCATCACTCTCTACAACTGCCTGAAAGGAGGTTGTAGCCAGGTGGGGGTTGGTCTCTTCTCCCAGGCAACCAGCAGTAAGACAAGGGGGCATGGTCTTAAGCTGTGCCACGGGAGATTTACGTTAGATACTAGGAGGAAATTTTTTACAGAGAGGGTAATCAGGCATTGGAATGGGCTGCCTAGGGAAATGGTGGATTCACCATCCCTGGAGGTTTTTAATATGAGACTGGATGTGGCACTTAGTGCCACAGTCTAATAACCACAGCGGCAGTGGATCAAGGGTTGGTCTTGATGATCTCAGAGGACCTTTCCAAACCGGCTGATTCTATGATCCTGTGATTCACCTTACCATACCATCGCCATTAGCCACGTCTTGCATCTTGGACTTCTCATTTTCAGGGAAAGATATATTAAAGGAAAGCAAATACCAGAACAGTAGCACTGGGGGAAAAAACCAAACCAAAACAAAACCCAGCAACCTGGGGGTGGGGAAGAGAGGTGGAAAAGTGTAAGGTTTTATCAGAGACAGATTTTGATGGCTGTTGATTTCTATGGTCCTTTTGAACTCTTTTCTGAATTTATTTAGCACTCAAACGTGGAAAGCACTACCAAATCTCTCATTCCAAATAACTCCTCACTCTTTATCAGGGAAAAAAAGAAGGTAATTAATTTACATTTCAGGGATCTACTTTACTGATAAAATTAAGAGAGACAATTCTTCACATAATTTTCAACATCACTTCTGATTTGGTAAATATTGCACGTGTTCTTTGATTTTTTGGGGGCTGTCCCTTCCTGTGACAAGGGATTGTTTCATGGAGATGTTGTGCTTTAGGAAGCAAAGCTTTAGAAAGCTTCTTTAATCTTATTCTTTGCTGAGCAAAATATTCTTACAGCATAAATCATAAAAACTATACAAAAACCTGAGTCTTTAAAGGAAATCTCTGAAAACTAGTAAGTGTATTTATTTTTAGCAAGCAAAGTCCTCAGAGTCAGACATAGCAGTTTCCTATCTCAGGCTGCGCTGCACATGGTATTACAACAAACTTAGAGAACCTGGCATCCATCCTGCTTAGCCTGCCATTCTGCCACACTGCCAGGAAGGACAGGTTGGTTTGTTCTCAGTTCTGGTCTACGGAAAACACACCAGAAGCAGAAATATTGCTACATGTAACTTAACACACAACTGTATCATCTTCAGGCTTCAAATGAATGATGTTTGGTATAAATATATATACATATATATATATAAAAATAAAAATTTTCAGGCCATTGGAAAATGTGAGAAACAATGCTGAAGTATAGTGTGGTGGTTTAGGAATGGTACTTCCCAATTTAGTGCTCCCACTGAGATTGTGCAAACCACTGAGTTGCTTGTTCGCTCCCCCTCTCTTTCCTCCTGGAGAGCAGAACTGGAGGCACAAAAGATAAAGATCATGGGTTGAGATAAGACAAATTTACTGGAAACAGCGATGAGATAAGGAAACAACAGAAACAGCAACAACACTAATGGCAGAGGGCACAAAAAATGAACTATTCACATGCTAACCACACACCCCCCCCCCAACAGATGCCAACTGGAGAAGAGCCAGTTGTCCATGGAAAATGATGTGAGGTGGTACAGAATAACCTCTGCCATGCCTCCTCCTGACTTCTGCAAAAATTAACCCTGTCCTGGCAGGAACCAGGACATACAGCCCACTGCGCTCAGAACAGCAATCTTTGAAATCAGGGATGCAACTCTGTATGGGTCACAAATTTGTCAGAAATCCAGTTTCATCTTATATTTATGCTAGTACACGGAAACAGAGAAAATACTGAACAGTTACAAAATGTCCTTTATGGCACTTTTCAATACCATTTTATTCAGGCAATCTTTCCAGCCAAGACTCAGGTTGCCACCACACCTAAGCCAAACCAGAAAAAGCTCACTTCTCTTGCCTGTCAAGATCCAAGAAGCAATCTGGCCCAGATATATATAATGCAAAACAATGAGAAGGGAGAAACTTCACACAAAAAACACATTATGACCACGCAGCATCAATTCAGAATGAAGAATATGCTGGGAGGGAAAGGAATGAAATGGCATCAATTAAGTTATGGAGGTCAATTAATTTCTATTATATTAGACTCTATTAAGACAGCTAACAACCAAAGATAAGAGACTGAAGGCAATAACACTCAGTGCTATTACACTGTCAGATGGTTTTCCTAATAACAAGGCTTTTCAGGAGGCCAGAAGTCTTTATTTTCCTGTCAGCTGGCTACAGTTCTGCTGGTGGCCACTATTTTTAAATAATATGTTCTCAGTTAAATTACAACTGCTTGCATGTACAATCCTATCCAGTTGCTTAATGCAGAGCTACATTTTACACAATAATGGGTATTTTAATTCTTTTTTGACACATATTTCCATACCTTGAGCCCATGCAATTGCAAGGTATTATCTCAAATCAACCAAAATATTCAATTTGACTCCCAGATTATCTGCCTTTGAAGGTGACTTATGTCAAAAATATTTTTCATTAAATGCATTGCCATTTTTTCCATTTTCTACTCTGAATATTTCGTACTACATGGCTGCAGCATATGCTGGTTTAACACCGTACAGCTACCAGGTCAAAAATGAGATTTATCCATCATAATGCTGCCCCAGACAGTGGTATTTTACATAATGATATTCTGAACCACATCAAGAACAAACACATTGCTGTGACTGTATGGAGATGTAAAAACACGCTCAGACACATAAAACCAGAAAAAAACCATGGCAAGCTGAACAAGCTTAAAAGCAAATACTTTTCTATTAAAAGGCAAGTTGCCTGGCTCAGCTTATGCCTGGAGTATAATTAGAACCCCACTGTAAAACAATTACCAAGATACTCTTCTGTATTTGATGTCTGAAAGAGAAACGACCTCATGCAGACTCTGGCTCTTGCATGCACTGGAAAGTGTATTTTACTGCTGATTTTCCATGAATAAACATATGTTAAGAGTGGCTGAAACACACCGCTGGTTTTAAAATATGCCTAATGTAGTATTAGAGGTTTGTTTCCAAAGCTGTCTGCCTTGTTTATCAGCTTCCTCCCTCCAGCTGGCAAAGAACACCACTGATAGCAACTCCAATCAGTTGTCTTGCACAGTACACTCAGCATCAGGTGAAATGTTCTTCTAGCAGGAAATAACCTCCCATCAAAAACCTAAACAAAATGGTTCTAAGCAATTTAGAAAACAGCTGTATTTTACCACTGTGAATCAACAATAACCGTATAAATTTGTTGTATATGTTACAGTGCCTCACACCCAGGCTGCACTGCCCAGTGCCCTTCTCTCTCCAGCCGCCACTTGCAACCCTCTCCCATGTGACTCTAGCACAAATATGACAAAATGAGATGTCTCCTTTACCAGAAAATTTTAAGCTGAAATGCTGTAATATAGTTTTCAAAACTGCCATATCATCTGCCAAATTATATTTGATGTAGATCCACTTTGTGCAGCTATTAACACAACATCAGAAACGACATTATTTAAAGGACAGTTTGGACACTGCATTTCATTTAGGAGATGAAGATCAAATAAAAAAAGAAAATTTTGCAAAAAACACAGTGGAGAGGAGTTAGATGGACTCACATTTCATACTCGTTCAAGATAAAAAAAGGTATTAAAAGTGTAAAAAGTTAATTAGATATTAGAAGTTATTTCAACAATTTCTGTAAAATTCTCACTTAAATAAGATTTTTGTCATCTCTTAGCTCTGCTTTAATAGATTATTACATATTAACGACAGAAAGGATTAATGGTGGCCCTAATTTCAGGTGATCTGGGCACAGCCTTGTTTTGGTTGGAAGGAAAATGACATTGCAGACATCAAGCAGCATGGCCTGAGTGAGCACCGTCTGAAGCAACTACCAGGCTTTTCTTTGGGATATGGGGGGTGGCTGTGGGTCAAAACATCAATTAATTGACAGAGCTGTTCAGAAAAGCTTATGCAGTGCTTGCTCTCACAAAGCCTACCCGACACCAAGGCCACGGGTGCCTCCACTGTGTGCTGGAACATACAGAGGGGGAAACACCCACAGTCGTGCCTTGCCAGCGTAACACTTGCTCTAAATACAGGTGGCAATTTACTTGTCCCATAGCATTTGGTGTAAAACTTCTCTGGCAGAACTCAAGTGTAAATTCCACTTCCGTTGTCTTCTGTACTTTTCAGAGAGGATGCCAAATCCAAGGGGGTTAAGTAACTCCCATAGGGTCAGTCTGGACAGACAAGAGACTCACCCACTCCCAGACACCCTAAAACCGAGTGATCTGCTCTGTGCACAAGCCTCCCTTCTGCTCCTTTCCCAAATCAGGACCCCATCCCTGATCATATTTCACTTTTAGTCAAAATTGCCCAGAAATGCCATCATGGTGCACACAAGGAGCAACAATGCCTGAAAGGCACAGAATCGGGCCTCTGAGGAAGATTTCCTACCCTGGCTCCTTTACAGCCAGAGCAGCCAATCAAGACGACAATTTCTGCAAGTTTTGCTCCAAAAACCTAATCTCGGAGATTTCTCAACTAGAACAAAGTGCTAAATATTTAATGTAAGCAAAAACTAAAAGTAAAACAAGTTTTCTGATTCTCCATTACATTTAAAGCAAAGCCAGAGTGAGACAGCTGACAAAGCAGCATTTAATTCCTAGCTCTATCTAGTCCAGAATACTCGGCCTAATTTACACAGGCAGACAGTCACAGTTCACATAATCGCACACAGCAGAATATGACAGGGGAATTAAAGGACCAGGAAAGCATGTCTGAACTATGAGCTCTTCTAAATATATTAAATGCAGACATTTAATTCAGAAAAAAGGTTAATCTGGTCAATTCTTATTTTAAGCAAAAATTTATTTCAAGCAAAAAATACAAAATGAATGGATAGAGGGTTTTTTTAGTATTTTTTTCTCAAAACAAAGGAAATAGCCAATTTAAGCTTAAGCTCCCACATGCTACAAAGATGCACTAGAAGAGATAGCCATGATTCTGTAATAAATTCTGGTTTAGCAACTGATCAGTAAATAAGGAATCATCCTATTCTTTTTCCCCAGGTTCTTTCAGCAAACGGCATCAGCAGTACTCAGAATTTCGATTGTGCTGGCATTTGCTTCCCAACATTTATTTCAAGAAACAGGTAGGAAGATTAGACTTGGGCTTTCATTCGGATATAAAGCAAAACTTGCTCTTGAAGAGTTAGTGCTGCAGCAGTGCTGTAGTAAGAGCGATTCAACCACTCAGTAAAAAAAGTACGATTTTAGAAAAATTCTGTGCTCATTACTGTTCCCACTCAAATAAGCTATTTCTCGAAAAGCTTCACCTGGAAAACAACATATTCAGAGCTGTATCTAATGAAAACTTAACTTCTTGCTAATACCTCATTTTATTGTATCACATTTAAAATTGGTCTCCTTTAAGACTAGAAACAAATTCATTTCTATATGCCACCCACCTGCCCTCTCTTTCCCATTACTTTCACACTATTTATCACCTTTATTTGTGTTGTCAGGCCTAAAAATAATAGATAGGCGTTTTAAGAGAGAGAAATAATCTCTCCAAACCTGTGAGTGATAAAACATGCTTCAGGGCATTTAAAATGAGAAATCATCATAAGCAACCACGATATAGAATTTCGGGAGTGATGGGGGGGAAGGGTGGACTGGGGGATGACAAGCACAAAACAACACACTTGTACCAATAAAATGAAGCCAGATTATGTCAAATATTCAGTAACATTTTCTAATGTTTCTTTCATTTAGAGGCTTTGCTGACATTTGAATGGAGGCCAGTTCAGAACTCTTTTGGGGTTGGGGTTCCTGAAAGGATGCAAGAGTGACAGACAGGAGGAAAAGTCAGATCTCATTTTTTCAGCGTAAACTTGTCAGTCTTTGCTGTAGGCTGGCATGAACAGGAAACCCTAAACTCCTTTTTTCTCTCATTTCAGCAGTTCCATTGGACATATTATCCTGGAGAAACAACTTAGAATACCTTTATTGGTTAATTAAAGTTAATTAAAAAATTACTGGAAGCATAGATGTGTCTCTCAGAAGGATATATATCTGACAAGCTTTGGTGTGTTTTTTTTTCACCACATATTACCTCAATATTAAAAAAGGGACCATTAGAAAACTGGTCTAAAATGGCATAGAAACATTTTGGAAGACTCTCTAGAAACGACAGATGCAGTAGTGAGTTCAGTTTCCAAGATCTCAATACAAGAACAGCCTGGAAATGCTGCCTCGAATGCTCCTCCAGGCAGGTGATGGTGTGCAGTCAGAGCTGGGTGCCGCTAGACCCTGAAAGCAATGGGCACCAGGAGCAGAGCAGGACACTGAGTACTCCCTCACATAAATGAGTCCATGGAAAGGAATGCTAATGATCTGCTAATGCAAACATGGGAAATGAAATCCCATACGTAAGCACGATCACATTATTGGGGTTGATTAGTCAGAGGCAAGAAGGAGGGAGCCTGCAGCCACATGGAAAGCAGAATCTGTTCTTTGTGACTGTAACTGATAAGACAAGAAGCAGCAGCCTGAAACTGTATCAACAAAGATCTGGACCAGAACAATTCCTAATGAGCAGGACAATGGAGGACTGGAAGAGGCTAGCTGGCAATTCTACAGAGAGACCATCTTAAAAAAAATTTTAAAACAGTTTAGGTAAGTGTTTGCCTTGAGGCAACAGTACAAGTCAAGTGAGGCTACCTCCAGCCCCAGCTTACATGAATCTATGAGCAAAGCTCCAAAAACAGGCGGGGCATTTTTCTCCGTTCATCTGCCAAATTAGGAGGTCTGGGATTTCCTCTTTTGTTCTAAGCAAAGACTGTGTGTTATTAGGCCTGCCACATAAAAAGAGGAATACAGTCAGTATCAGGGACACAGCAATGATTGCCAGTGCCTCGATTCCATCAGTGCTACTGGAAAGGGCTTGCTCACAACCCTGAGCCCTGTGAATAACCCATAGACAAAGGTGAAACACAGGCATAGGAGGGAAGATGAAGAACCCTACTATGAACATGGTAATCTATCAGTATGCCATTTATGAGCTATTACAGATGCAAACCTGGGTTCAAAAAAAATATTTTTGACAAAAAGCCAGAAAAGTTGTTTCATAGACCAAGTTTGAAAACATTCTATGAATCTTTCAGTTTCATTTAAGAATGCAGGAGGTAGCTGTCTACAAAGCTGTCAGTAAACAAGCAAACATCATCCTCAGAGGACGTTATCATGTGCTTTTCTATGCTTTGACTTGTATTCCCAGTTATGAATTTCTTGCTATCCTACTTGCAACAGCCAACCTGAACATCCAATGTTATTATCCAAAAGAACGTAAAAAATTCCAAGAGAATTCCAAGAACTGTCTTGTGAAGAAAAAGCAGATAATCAATTACACAGAGTGTGGTTAAAGAAAGATGAAGTTAGAGACAAGAAAATTATCAGTAAATATCCAAAGAACACAGCTGTGAAGGAGATAAAGACATGGAAGAGCTAATGGAAAATTAATAACAAGATTTATATAATAAGAAACTGCTCTATGATCCAACTATTTATGCATTAGACATACAGTAGATGACAAAGTTCACTTACTAGAATACAAACACAGAGTGACTCAGACAATAAAAATAGTTAGGAAAAAAAAATCTTACACTAACCAAGGACATGAAGTAATGTACATATACCTCAAACAAGAAAACAGGTACAAAGAAAACCAGGTATCTTGCTTCATTTTAATTGACAACATAGTTATCTTGCACAAATCACCTCACCACTACTTAAAAATCCCTCTGAAAGTGCAGAATAATCTTGTTTTGAATTTGGTAGCATCTGCCAGCAGAGGTATCAAACTGCAGCTGAATATCTCTTTTAGTTGATCTTTGCTCAGCTGTACTAAAGCAATACAAAATTATTTTGGAGATTGACTTTTAATACTACTAAGGAAAAAAACTCCACATTTTTAGCAGAATTCAGGTAGCTTCACAATTAAAGCACATCCATAAGCTTTTCCGGACTTTAGTATTTTGTGTTCTGAGTGTTTCTGACCAAGGTGAGAAGGAAACCCTGCAGCCTCTCAGGGACAGAAAGGAAAAGGTCCCAAAGGACTGTAAGGATGTCCCCTTGCTTAGGCCCGAAGTGAGTAAATGCTTACACTTTAGGGAGCAAGGACATAAACCTCCTGCCTCGCGGGCTCCCCGATTTCTAACAGGCTGGTGTTACACGCTCTGGGATGTCAGCCAGCCATTGGATCATTTGTCACTTGTTCAAACCGATGAACATGTTTTCATCCACCACTAAGTGGAGCTGTTACTCTGGGAAAAGAATTTCTCCGTATCTTCCAGTATTAAAAAAAAAAAAAAAGAGAAAAAGAAAAAAAAAAAAAGAAAAAAAAGAGGTGATGGAAAGCAATCAGTTTTATACTTGCTTTAGCTCTCAATAATTTCTGCAGTAAAACTATTTACTAAATTTATTATTCTGAGAACACTATTTCTACATCCTCCAAAATCAAGGAATAAATATCTACCTACCAATGACTATTTGGCAGTTCTTGTGAGATGAACTAATAGCATAACTGAGGTTGTAAAGAAGTTTGCACATAACAAAAGATTACTCCCTCACTGCTCAGCAAAGGTGTGAGGCAGAAAGCGGGAAGAGCACAGAGCAGATGCACAACTGCCACCTCTATACAGAATAGGCTGACATGAAAAAGGCAACATGTTAGAAAGCAGGACATGAAGTCAGTCTACAACCCCCATATAACCTTCTGGCAAAAAAAATCTGCTGCAACATGACAGGAAATCCAACTATACCCAGGGGGTTTGGCTGAGAAATATACTAACATTGTTTTATCCAGAGTTACTTGAATAGTGACAATTGGGGATGGAGACTTCCCTGATTAAAATAAACTAAGTGAGAAAGAAAAGGAAACTCCAGGAAACAGTAACTAAACTGTGTTCTGTGTTCACAAGCCTCGTAAGTGAAAATAGAAACTTGACATTCAAAAACAAAAGTATAAATAAAGCACATTGGTTTCAGCCCTTTCAAATGTTCAGTTACTGGTGATTAGAATAAACCTTAGCTTTGGATCCAAATCACTTCGGATATTGACAAGAAAAGAGCTTTTTTAGGTAAAAAAAAGATGACATGCAAAATCCATTGCTTCCCCACACTTTAGTGCTATGTCATACTACTATAACTCAGTAGAAGAGCAATTTTTTTTGTTTGTTTAAAGACAATATGAAAAGTAAATAATGTTACTGAGAAACTGTTCATAATGAAACTATATTAATGAGCAATAAACACTCTGTCTTGATACCACAATCCTTTAAAATGCATTCCCAAAAGAAGTTTCCATTTCAAGAAAACTCCACATAAAGCAGCTTCCCCTTTTCTCAGCCGAGGCAGCCCCAGAGCGGAAGCTGCTGCCCAACACAGAGAAGGGAAAGGAAAAAAGTACTTCATGAAGCACCTGCTCTACGCAATGTTAAGCACCGCTGTTTGGCAAAGTGTGTTGTTTGTACAGCCCACAGGAGCTCAGCTCTCTCTGAAGTTCTGGGAGCTCCTGACTTGGACAAGTCAGACATTCATAGGAGCCAGTTTTTGGGTTTTCACTCGGTGCACAAGCCGGCTCCCCCATGCAGCAGGCGGGATTGGGATCTCAGGGAGCACATCATGACTCATGCTCGTCCCTGCGTGACCAGGGCTATCCCACCTTTCCACCCTGCCTCAACCCATTCACCTATAAAATGCATGCAGTGAACCTGTGCTCTCCACTAAAGAGTGGCACTCAAACCCAGGAAGTGTGCACTCCCATTGGGGATGTAGAGATGTCATAACCCAGCTCTGACTTGTTCACTCCCCTGCTCATACAGAAATAACGTGTCATAACCCACAAAACAGTGAGTCATAGCCCAGCTCTAATTTGTTTACTCCATTGCTCATGGCAAATTAATGCAAGGCAGGCTGATGCTTACAGGGAAGGAATTTAGGCATGTAGTATACTACTCCCCCTCTCCCGTGTTTTAATTGTAACATAACAACAGGTATTTTAATAAGTCTTCATTACTACAGAACAAGGCTTTATTGTGGTTCAGCAGCTCAAATTTTACTGACGCCTTTTTCAGCATTTGAACACCTTTTAATATTTTTAAAAGATTAAGTCTTATATGTATAAAAAACACATAACAACATTCCAACTTACATTCTCTATGACAAACATCCATTCTTTGTCTTCAAACTCTTCAGCGTGGGGATCCTAGAAAAGCAAACCAGAGAGCTTGAGTCTAAAAATAATTCAGGATGCAAGAAATTGCAACACAGACAAGATTTTCATATACTCAAAAATATTTTTACCCACAGAAGATAACAGAGGGAAATATTTTAGCTAGGATGTGGGCTTTAATGGATATCAATAATATGATGAGCAAGGTGGGGTAAAACTGACCGTGAGGATTTAACAGAGGCTCCTACAGATACAAACATGAGTTGATGCTGATAAAGGCCTGTAATTCTATTTCCTTTCCTCCAGTGGAGGGGGGGGGGAATAAATAAATAAATCTCCCTTTAATTTTTAAGATCCACCTCCCAAACAAACACAACAAATTTACATCTTGCTGATAACAGTAGAGAAAGCCACTTGTCCCACGTGAGCGGAGAAGACGCACACCTTCACTAGGCATCACCCCAAGCTCCTTATGGCCAGACTCCATCAGCACCAGCAGAGATCCAGAGTCACAGGTATCTCTTTTCACTGCAGATTTCTTAAATGCCTACCCTCACAACATTTCTATCGCACCACATGAGAACATCAGAAAACATTTTCACCAACAGGAAGAAAAATAACAATGGAGTTCATATATTTGGCATTTGTTTTCAATTTAATGAGCTTTCAGTCTGCTGGACTGGTTCGCTATTGTTGTCTGAAAGTAAGAAAATGATGGAGACACGAAGTCATCCCCTTCCTGCCTCTATCAAGGATCCTATTTTAAAAAAAATACTTTTAAAAAAAATTAAAACATTAATTTATCATCCAGTCCTAGTTCTGAACAACTGTAACAAAATAACTTCTAATCCACTTGCAAAACAGCTTCTCACATGAAGAGAATGTGGCTTGAGCCTTTCTTTTGACATGAAACCTAATTTTGCCATATCTTAATTCTATCCTATTATTTCTAGTTACAAGAAAACACTCGATTACTCCTTTGCCTCTGCAGCCTGCACACTGCTGACACTTGTAGATAAATGTCACTTCCACATCAGCACATTTGCCATCATCATATACGAGACCCTTCAGCACCTGCAGAGTTTTATTGCTATTATTTGGCAACTGGTCATGACACCACACCAAGCACTGCACCAGCTCCATATTGCTGCTGTAAATTAACAAAATGCATCAATATATTGTGCTTCTACTTTACATCCATTAGTGCCATGTTTCCTTTCTTTCTAGAATGCTACAAGCCTCACGTTCAATCTTCCAGACTTTGCTTTAATCCTCATTTCACTTAGGTTTTGCTTTGAAGTCAGACACTCAGTGGGTAGAGGTACCACAGAACTACAAATGGATCTTTTAAATAGGTCTCATAAAACACATAAAATAATTTGTAAGTAATGAGCTTACAGTGTAAACAACAAGCAAAAAGAAATTTTTTTTTTCTTTTTCCGGCACACAAAAAACTTGGGAAGCGTGCCCTTAAATAAACCTCCTCTTTTGAATAAACTACAATAACATTTCTAGGAGGAGATCATCCTATCTCCTGCAGCACATCCTTCCTACAAAACCCAGCCAAGCGGGTTCCCTGCTCTGTAAAACACTGGTTCTCCTGACAGAAGGAGTCCTGCTGGGCACCAACATGCTCCCTTAGGGAATCCAACACCTCATCACACCACTGGCAACATCATTAGCTGCGTATTTAACAGCTACAACCACAGTTGTCACACACAGTGTACATTTTAAAATGCAACACTCCCACAATGGGATGTAGTTTCAGTGAAAGGATATAGGATGTTGCTAGAAGCTTATGTCAAAAGCGATGATTTATTTTTCTACATGAATAAATCTTTCAAGAAGATTTTTTAAAAAATTATACGGAGATATCTCTGTGTTCCAAATTAAGTCTTGTAAATATCAGATTATGTAATTATACATCCATCACGTTAATCAAGTTTGTGGAATTCTGCATTATGTAAATAAAGTACATGATACCTGCGGGTTTGCTGTACACTGTATAAATTCTAAAGATATAACTTTCTGTAACTCAGCCATTAAATACTTAAAATTTTCAAGAGTTAACCTGGGGCAATTACCTTTTTGTTTAATTGCTTCCTTTGATAGAGCATGAAATGACATAATGAGATTTAATGGGATCATTAACCACTTTACGTTTTAATAAGCTACTCTGTAATAAGTGACTAAATTCTTAAATATGTCACCCTGCTCAATCTTTTTTTCCTAACTCACCCAAAGGTATCAGGACAAGCAGGCTGACCTACAACTGCTTCCAAAGTCACGGTCCAATATTTTATCCTATGTAACAAACAAAACCATCATGCAAGGAAATACTGTATAAAGAAAAACAAAACTCTTCTGTCAGTGGCAATAAAACCGACTCACACCTCTGAAGGCTACAGAACCAGGTGCTCTGCTGTTTCTGATCATCTGATAGAGGAAAGTAATACTGTAAAATGCAAAGACTTCTTGATGTTCAACATTTTAGCAAGCAATTGAAAGCAAGTTGTGAACACTTTTGGAAAATAAATGCAAGTGTATTACCCCCAAGCTCCTCCTAAAAGCTTCAAGGACTTCTCAAGCCCTACCAAAAGTTCAGAGAGCATGAAATATGCTGAGATATGGACACTTTGCATATGAATAAAATATTTCAGATTTAAAGACAAATCCAGATAATTTTTGTGTTAAAGCCACATTTGTTGTTAGTTTTGAAATGTCTCCAGAAACAGAAAACCCTGAATAAGTTTATACACGTAAGCTTCAGCATTTCCTTGCAACACATAAGTGGCTTCACTCTTCCACTTAAATGCTTTTATCAGAAGCCCAGGGAGCACCACACAAGAGTCCTATTTCTAGCTAGCTTACAACTTTATTACACGGTCATGTTAACAGATGCTTGTATGATTACAGATATAACACAGTTTCTATTGCAAACAACATTTCACACTATGGGTCCCGTAACAAGTGGTGTTTCTACAAATCTGGCTAATCTTTCATCTTATTTTGGATTTGAAGAGAGTAAATACCAGTAAAAAAGCCACACCACCACATACTTCCCTCACTGGCTAACTCATGTCCTCCATTCATTTCCCACAGAAAACTCACGTGACAAAGGTAGCAAACTATTATTTGAGCACTGTAGAGCTGACTACACTTTGGAAAAAAAATGCCATTCCAAAGAAGAATAACTCCAGGAGTAATGGTTCCAGCGGCCTTTCAAATGCTTGCTGTATGAAAGCATTCTTTGGTAACATGGCACACAAAACCTCACTCCCCTGCAAGCAGATACAAGCTGGAAACACCTAAAGACAACAGTAATAAACAGATCTCATTCCCATCCTCCTTCCTGAAAGCAAATGCTAATGAAAATTACCTAAAAAGATCAAGGAACAAACTCCCTCATATCTTGCTGTAGTTTGAAGTGAGTTGGCATGCGAATTTATTTTTTGATAATGCTTGTTTTCTTTACCAATACACCACAGATGCAGAACTACACTCTTCCAACACTCATTATGGTTTTACCTGGAGTAAAACTGTATTTGGGCAAATGGACTGAACAGCTAGTCGTTCCTCCTCATTTTAATACATAAAAAAGAATCATTTTTAGTATCAAGACATTTTCCTGTTCCTCTTTCCATCTGCATTCGTATCTCAGTATGATGCTCGTTTTCAGTATCTTCAACCAAATTTTAGAGTCTTTTTTCCCTATCGTTTTTTCTTCTCTTTTTTTTTTTTTCCTGGTTAAGATGAACCTTAGTGTTCGACAGGACATCACCTTACACATCTCCTATTGTGAGACTCTCAGATAATCATTTCTCCAACTCTCAGTAGAGACTTGTTTTATTCTACCAGCAAAATTCAGCCCATCTCACATTTTCCCGGTAACTGTGTTAAGTACTTTTAAAGAGGCATGCTGGCCCTCAACAAGCTCAGTCCTACAAGCTTTTCTCTGCAATCCCACCCCTTAGCTTCTTTCTGTGACACCATTCTGCCCATCCACCATACTAACTACCCAAAAACAGTCAACTCTTCCGGACTTGGGCACGGGGAGAGCAACAAAGGACATGTCAGTAACATTCGTCTGTTCTCTGTCGATCATCAACCCCTTCCACAAGGAGCTTTGTCAAGGACTCGATCCTTTCTCCAACGTATAAGGTGGTTTCAGAAGACTGAAGAAAGGTAAACTTTCTCCAGTAATTTAGATAATATTCAGAGTTATTTTTATATCTCTTGCAATAGGAATGAAGGACATACCAGAAAAGAAGGGGCTGGTCCTTTTCCTAATCAGCAGCCAGAGTGGGTAGGGAAGATCTTCAGACTGTTAGTCCCTTCCTCCCTTCTTTCCCCATGCCTCCTCCCTAAGCGTTCCTGGATTTTGAAGCTTGTCCTTCAATTAGATCACTTCATACCAGCCTTAATCTTCAGCCTTTCTTCTTGGGGAATAGCTACTTAAGGACTGTCACACTGAATCAGATCAAACAATGACAGGGTTTGTGATCTTCCTCTACCAGTGGCCTGCAGCAGATGCTCCAAGTACTCCAGGATCTGCCCCCAGCTTTTCTACTTGGCCGTTTGAAGCTGCAGAAAACTTAAAATTTGACCCAATTCTTGTTGCATTCAATGCTGATTACAGAGGTCTGATTAGTCTAGAAAATCACAACTGTGATCAGCTTTAATTGGAGCTGTCAGAAAGCAGGGAGCTCTGAGCAGAGCGGCAGAAACATCCCTGTCCATCACCACACCAAGCTCACACTTTCCTGGAAAGTCCCTGGGCTAGAAAGGCAGCAAAGACTGAATGTCCTTTTTATTTTCATTTATTTTTTTACAATTAGCAAAATTAGTGGGAGCATAATCCTTTATATTTTTAAACATTTAATTTTTTAATGTGCAAATGTGCTCACTTCCTTGAGCTTATGATTTTTATATCTGGCACATAACAACTTGTCTATGGAACTGTTTTTCCCTCACACAGAGTATTCTCCACAGTGTCCACTCAAGCCACTGGTCTTTCCTAAACTGAAACAAGCATGCTCTGAACCTGAATATGTTCTTTGCTTACAAGAAATGGCTTCATGAAGAGGTTTTGGGTTCGTTTAGGGAGTTTTTTCCCCTTTCCTGAGACAATGTATTGGCTTTGCTGCAGTGTTCCTGCCAGTGCATGGCCAGTTACTACTTTATAATCAAAGCATGATTGACTTGGGCTTTCAAGAAGAATGACAGGGATTTATTCCGAGTATTATGTGGGGACAGGAACATTTTCAACAATACAAGTATGCTTTGATCACCTATTTAATTTTTATTTTACCCGTAAATATTTTTTTGTGTGCTTAGAAAGCTATGCCTTTAAAAATGTCTTTTTTCAAACTCTGGAATTAAGAGCTGATAATTGTCCCTGTTGTTGCAATTGTACATTGGTGTGATAAACCACGTACATTACCAACAAAACAAGTGTTTTTTGCAATCCAATAAAGCAAAGTCCATGCTTACTCCAGAAGAACAAACATTTTTGCTTGGGAAGTTCACTTTGCTTTTAAGCTAGAAAATAATGATGTTGCAATTTAAATCCTCACAAAACAACTGATCTTCATTTAGCTTTGCTAAAAGCACTGGGCTTGCTTGGCAGTGAAAATTTCTCATTTAAAATCTCTCTCTGTTGATAAAGATCTGTATTTGTACACAAAAACTACAGAAAAGTATACAAGTTTTCATATGTGGTAGTTAAACTTTGCTAATGTAGGGACTCTAAAAAATAAAATTCTGGAGTGCAACCATGGAAACAACAAAAAATGGGAATTCAGCTATGGCTTTTCCGGCATTTGGGAATCTTTCCATGAAAACACTACAAATCGTGGATTTTAAATGCACAATAGGCTTATTGTTTCATCATATTCCTTTCTCCCCAGTTTGGTTGAAAAAACCAAGGCATAACCAAACACCAGTGTGGAGCATGGTAAAGGAAGAAGTTAAACTTTCAGAACAGATGGAACTTTTTATGCAATTAGCACTTCAGAGGCTGCATGGGCAGGAGCTAAAGCTGGTCAAGGGAAGCTGAATCAATATATCCATATGATGCTTTCCCCCACATGACTCTGGAGCATTATGACATTTTACCAGCAGCACAGGATTAATTGAAACAAAACAAAGAGCTTATTATTTATTTGAAATTAAAGGTTTCTAAAGGAAGGTTTGTAGTCTCTTTAGTACTTTCCTTGAAAACAAGTTAACACCCAAAACAGGGATGTGCAGATAATGCAGAACAACTCATCTGTTGACTGATCACATACACTTTGTTAGCCAGCTTTCAAGTGTCCACTGGAGAGGATACTCTTAACATTCTCATCAGCACTTGAAACCTTGACTTATCTCCTAACCCTACCAGCAACACATTTCAACAGCCACTTACGAATGCACTGCCACTACTATGTGAATCATTTCCCACAACACATCGCTGTCTATCTGGACACTCTTTCCCATCCCTGCACTTCCATTTCCAACAGCACCACTGCACTCGTTTGTTAGCTGTGATTGCTACACAGCTCTGTCAGGGCAGCCAGCTGCTATCGGTGAGCTCTGCCAGGGTGGACAAGGAGTCAGCACCTTCCATTTGCTTTTCAGGTGGTAGTGAAAGAGAACAACTACTGCTTGTTAAACAACACGGCCAGACTAAAAGTGTACACACTGCGAAGTGCCAAACCTTCCATAGTCACGTGCCTTCGCAGGGTAGTGGCTCCAAAAAGGACTTTTATAGAACTGCAAGACGAGCAGTCTCTTTTTCTGAGCCTTAATATTTTCAGTCTTTTTGTCCCCCTCCTTCTGGATGAAGGAACAATATAAATACCTGACTTTCAAGTCAGCTCCTCAAAAAGGCTGCTGCAGTGTTCTATTCATAATTCCCTTCCAGTGCTCCAGTGCTGACCAGACAATGCATCAGATGTGTGAAAAACAGCTAGTTGATTTTTACTGTCTTTGCCCAGAATGTACCAGCTATAGATATGCCAGCTATGTGGGTGTTAGCACATGTCCTGCACTACAGCTGAAGTGCCACTCTAGCACTTTGAGTGATGCCACACTCAAAGGCATCAGGTGACTGGGCACAGCCTATACTGGGTTAATACCATCTTCTGCCAGCAATCCCCTAGTCCTCACAGCTCATTCACTCCAGCAGGCTGCTGGTCTCACACCGGTACAGTGGTCCTGGTGCACCACACAGCCTGTTCAAACGGCTGCTCTGTGCCATACTTGCATACCACACTTGCAAAAAAGTGTGCTTGGCCACTTACAGGCATTCTTGTTGGAAGAGCCGAGGATCAGTTAGAGCAGATTTTACATTAAGAGCTGCCCGACAACATGATAGTTCTATGATCTCAGTATTCTGATTATAAAAGCCAGGGTTCATTCCCCCAGAGATCAGTGGGTACCGTTTTCAGACGGCACAGCTGCTGCAGTTATTCATGCTCCTATCTCTTGTCCCAGAACAATTCTTGGGACAGGCAGGCTCATTTTGGGGGGAGAGGAAGAAGTCCAGTGAACAGAGGTGCCTGCAGAATCAGTGCTGGGTAACATTAAGCTTATAGTAATACCTGACACTGGCTCCAGAGGCCCTTCTGTCCCCTCACTAGATCGTCCTGGCCCTCGCTCTCAGTTACACAACTAACAAGGTTGTTGTACCGATCTACACAACGCAACCCTGCAGCAGTGCAACCATAAATAAAAAAGTGGGATGGCAGGAGAAGGCTGGAAGACACTTTTACTCCCCAGTCACAGCATTGCAGAGCTGCACCCAACAGAAACTTTCTCATTCTTCACATTTTACTGCAATCACAATCAAGAACTGTGTACATTTCTGCTCCACTTTAAATTCTGAAAATATCCAGCATCATTTACTGTGTTGCATAATCATGTTCAGATTTAACAGACATGTAGCCTTGTCACATAATGCTGTTAAGTTTCTTAATCCAATTAGAGGTCCTTGCAGCAAACAATTTTTGGTAGTGAACTTTTGAATCTCAGTTGAAGACTCTGTGTTTGCTAAGAAGAGAAACAAATTTATGATCGTTGGTATCACTGTCAACCTGAGAAGTTTGTGTTCATGGCTAATCTCAAAGACAGGAGGGAAAACAAAAAAAGACACCTCCCCTCTTTTAGTTTAATGAACCAAGTAATAAATTCCCATTGTAAGGCTAATTAGAAGCCATGTCCAAAAGCAGTTGCTCAGAGAAGTCCCCAAGACAAAGAAATACAACTATTACTGATTAGAAAGAAGTAACTTACTGTTGCCCTAAGCTGTAAAGGGAACAGTTATAAATAAGAACAGTCAGAGTGTAGATGGAGGCACGAGAGTGCAGAACGAGAAAGAACTAATGGAATAAAAATCCCAGAAATCTTCAGCTTCCTGGTAGCCTCCTACCCTGTCACCCGTGCAAAGCTGCATTGTTTATCTTTATGCAGACAGGCCTTGCCCAATGATATTTGGGAAAGAAATTCTAGCATCACTTCCTCCTGCTGCTTCACAGCCACAGAAACAGCCTTCTTTTTTAATAGAACAAATGCAGTTCCAAAAAAAAAAAAAAATTCCCTGTAAAATCTTATAATTCTCTGTACTACTCAAATACTCCACATCCACTCTTCAAAATTGCAATCATGTAAGTGCTGTGATGTTTGTGTGGCATACTAAATAATGGGAAATTAAGAGCTGGATTCTGATTCTTAGCCAATAGTGTGCACTGCAACTGAACAAGGAAGTCTAGAAATGACTGTACTATGACAGCTTCTGGCTTGCGGTATCTAAAGCAAACCAGCCAGACCATAACCCATGCCAAGTCCTTACACATGTACTACGTGCACAGTTACACATGTACTGAATTCTGTGCCAATGACTCGCCATAATCAGCTCAATGGGTATTTTCAGTGTGTTAACTAAACTATAAAAGTAAGCTCTGGCGGGGAATAGACCATCCCTCTCTCCTGGATTTAAACTGAGGACATAAGGTTTTGCAGTTAATGACTTAAACCCTGCAAGATTAGACCCTGTGATTATAATCTGACATTGCCAGGCAGAATTTTTCATATGTTGTTTATAGTTGTTTATATATGAAATAGTAAATATTATGCTTTTTAAAAAAAACCCCAAACATACCTTGAAGAGAGTCACAGTAATTTCAACATTTTCAGGAACAGGCCATACCACCACCCCACGGTATGGGTTCTTGATTCCAGGCTGCCAGCTGTGAGCCTAAAGGAAGAAAAGAAACACTTGTCTTAAAGCCATTATAAAAGTGCTGACTCAACTCCTACAGGGCCCCAGGCAGGTAGGTAGAAGTAATACATCACTGACTCCATAAAGGTCATATTCTTATATGTATGACTCTACTGAACACTACAAAGGATATGATTAGGCATGACAGTAAGGAAATTCAGACCACTAGCAGGCTTTTTCTTTCCTCCACTGTACTAAAACTGTTCCTCACAAGGTCCTAAACTCTGCATTTTTATTACACAGAACACATGAGCATACTCAGAGCCTTGCAAAAGTTAAAGCTGTAAGGTCAGGACTTCTGCAACAGGCTGAGCTTTGTTTTGTGTACAGCACATACTGCACACGTAATTACATTTGCACCTAAATAGAAGTTTTATTTCAGAAAAGAAAAGTGAAAACAATGACTTATAATGCTACTAAAACATTTAAGTTTTTAAGAATTAATATGCTGTGGTACCTACACCTAGAAAACATAAAAAACCCCAACAGTTAAATAGACTGAGAACTTGTCTACCTGTGAGTATCAGTATGGCTAGTCCCAAAACACACCATGTGTGGGCATTTCTGTTTTGGAATATGTATGCCTTTTTCCAAGCTCAACTTAAATCTATTTTGTGATGATGTAAGACAAATAAGGAAAGGATATAACTGCACAAGTAACAGTTACAGAGCAGGTGTATTATTAGAGATTTGTGAAAATTTTATCAGGAAAGATCCAATCTATTTACTGTTATCTGAAGCCAATTAACTTGGCTTTTTTTCTTTTTTTAGTTCTGGAGCATCACTCATCACAATTTTAAGCAAGACTCAGAACTTCCGGTTCAGACTGTCCATGAGGACAGATTTTTGCTATAATAAGGCTAATAGGACCTGTGACTTGGGTTCTCAGGTACCCTAAGGCAATGTGGGCAACTTTACACATGACTCTGCTATCCCAAAGCGGGAAAGGCACAGCTGGTGAAGCAGTCCCATCCAGCCATATGTGGGCAGTAACACTCTGCTGCCCTGTATGGTAATTAGTACCCACTCCAGATGCCACACTCATCTCTGACAGCCCCATCACATGTGCCTGCTGCTTCCTGAATCCTTTTGGATCCAGCTGAGCTTTCACCAGAGCCTGCAGCATCACAGGTACCAAATCTCTCTCTGACTCTAATCCCTCCATCCTCACAAAGCAGAGGTCTGCAGATTAACTGCAGGTGACCATAACTGCTATGGAGAGGAAGGACAAAGGGAAAGGCAGAGGAGTTGGGAAGAGATGTGGAGCTGAGGAATGGGGAAAGTGCTGCGGAAATACAGTCTGCACAGACAACAGAGAGCCCTTCCTGCCTCCAGAGCTGCATAAGCACAGGGCACTCATTTCCATCCCAGTATTTTTATTTTCTTGCCAAACATTGCCAGCTCTCCGGTAGTTTTATCACAAATTTTTCCAGCTTTCCTATTCTGCCTGAAAACCCACCTCCCAAAGATGTCAAATTAGATCAGAAATTTAAGTAAATGTTTTGTGCTTGCAGGGTAACAACTTGGGGCATCTAAAAAAAAAAGCAATTTTTAAAAACAGCAACTTGAAAGAACCCGATTTCTAACTCCATGAATATCAACTCCTCCTCCATAGGAGCAGTCCATCTTCTTTCCAGATACCAATTTTGAAAAAAAATAAAAGGAGCTCATGGTCTGTCTGAAACCTGTGCTTTCCTGCTGGTTTTGGCCAATACTGACAATTATGTCAAACTTTTCCTGTCCAAGGTCCAGGCACTGCCAGACCACTCAGCTGAGAATCGCTTTTTCCATCTATTAAAAAAAAAAAATACCTAGAAAATGAGCATTCACTAGCGCAGTCAATGCTTCACTTCAAGCCCTTTATCAGCATTTCCTCCCACCAGGAAAGTCAGTGAGACACAACAAACACAAACGGATATATGTGTTTTTCTGTCATGGAAAGCAACAACCAGGAGACAAGCCCCAGCTAATGAGCTTTTAAAGCAAAGCTGTTCTGTGATCATGAATGTTATTAAGTCCTCCTCTGGCTTTGAAAAATAAACACTGTATCACACAAACAGCATGACAGAAAAATATAACATCAAAACAACGTCTGGGTTGTTGGGAAGGAGAAAGGGAAAGTGGAAAGCAAAGGGGGAGAAAGACAGAGGAGGGCAATTTGAAATTAAGATGCAGACTGCTATTCCGAAGCAACATTTCTCATGTCAGGCACCTCTACGCTGCAGTTCCTTGAAGTTACATCTGGCCTATATCAAAAAACCTTTTCAACTCCCAAATTATAAGCCTTGACTTCGATACATGAGCTGGATCAGGCCACCTCTGCAGGTGACAGGGAACTACTGTCAGGGCTCAGCCAAGGCAAGGTGCTGCACAGTACGTTTCCACTCGAATCCTCACCTCTAACTCCATTTCCCCTTGGGTTGTGCCTTCCAGATCCACTTTTTCCTTATCTGCTACTAGTCTTCACCAGCCATCTCCCATTGTCTTGGAAGTCAAGAGCAGCTAAGCAGAAGTGACTGCCAGCAGCGGGTGCCTCACCCACAGCCCTCTCCCTGCCTGACTTGTCTCCTAGATCTGAAGGATGAGAGCCATGGTCTGGAAATAGAAGCAGAAGGGCTCTGTTGCATTTCAAGGCAAAAGGCAACTCTTCCCTCTTGACTGCCAGTAGAAAATGAGAGGAGACAATATAGCGTGAAAGCTCTTTTAAATCAGGAAACAGGAGCTACAGGAGGGGTTGCTGAAGTACCCTATAAATAGAGTAGGGCTGTGAATGACATAGTCCAACCTACGGTGTTGCTCTGGCACAAAAGTGATGACTGTTAGAGGAGGAAATCTCTTACAGAAAGGCCATGGAGGTGAGCCTACAGACTCACAGGGGCACTTCAGGCTATCCAGTTTGGAGATTCTTTTTCTCTCTTTAAAACAATTACAGTTACAATTCAGACAGCCAACTTTGCAATCCACCATCTGTGATGTGAACATCACAACTGTCCAGTTCAAGCAGAGGAGAAAAGACAGACTTAGTATTACATTATTTCAAGAGCCTACCCTTTCAGATGCTTCATCTGCTTTCTGCCTTCTTCAGTACCACCTTGCCTGATCCTGCCTCTGTTGTGCAGGACAATTGCATGCTACTTTTCTGTAAGATCCTGGAGCTGACAATAATATTTTGAGTCTGCTGAAAATTACAAAATGGTTTATATTTATGAATCAAAAATATGTTCTTTATAGCCAAGCTGTCAATATTGGTTTTTAAAAGCAAAAGCCACCAGAAACAGACCTACCATTATTCCTCACCTGCAGCCCCAAGAGTGGCTTTATTGTGAGCCAGCAAACTGCTGATTTTCTTTTCCTGATAAATCTTTTGCCAGCTGGCTGTGATCAGAACAGCTCTGCTACTTGTCTGTGTGACAGGCCGCTGAGGGCACAAGAAGCAAGCAGGAGCTTGACTGGCTCCAACAGTGCTTAGGGCAGCTCAGCTTGTAAGGATAATCCCTCTTCTTCAGTGTTATTCAGGCAGAACACTTGGACAGGAAAAAAAAAAAAAAAAAACTCAAGAGGAAGAGCTGACATTAAGCAGCCAGATCCTTCATCTGGTGCCTCCAGTGTGGCTTTTGAAGGCTGAGGATTGCTCCAATTTGCTCTGTGTAATGAGTCCCACCAAACCATCCAGAGACAGCTAGAGCTCAGCTCAGTATGACCTGGATGCTAGTGGACCTAACTGGAAAAAGAATGGACTGGGAAAAGCTGCTAATTCCCCTACACCAGAGGAAACCTCAACGGGCAGTTTGTGAATGGCTTCTTCTTTTTCTTCTGTACCACAATTCAGTATCACAAAGGGAGACAAATTAAAGACCGCACTCCAGACTACAGCTTGCATCCCCATGATCATCTTGAAACCACTGTGCTTGGCCCACCAGTTAAAGAGCCTGGGCACCAGAACAACATTCCTGCCCTGGGATGCAGTCCAAAAAACCCAGCACGTGCCAAAGAGGAAAGTTCAAAGCCTTGGAAACTCCAGGCAGCCTTTGATCAACCCCACTGCTGTCAGTGCCCTTTTAGTGCAGACAAGGAACCCAGCAGATTCCCACAGGTCTTCCCATGAATGTCTTCAATTCATCAGCATGCACATGTGTTACAACTGTAATTATGCATCTGTACACACATGCATTACTGCTAAAAAGCTACAGAAAGACTGTAAGTTTGGAAAATGAGCAAAAAAACTCATCTTCACCACAGATTCTCTAGCACTGGGCTAGCTGTTCAAGCTTAATTTCACACATACAGATTCATGACACGTTCCTTAAATATTCATGCTGTTACTTTCACCAAATCTTGCCTCATTCACCGTCCACAACAGATGATGCTCAGATAATGAGCTTCTTCCCTTTCTTCTCATCAAGCAGTCTCTGACATTATCTAGAGGGCTTCCTATCAAAAAAACCCAACCAACCAAACAAAAAACCCATCAAAACCCAGACAAACAAACACACAAGTAACTGTGAATGCAGAGTTATTTCTCTCATCGTTTTCTGGGAACTGCCATCACTGCATCTCAGAATGTCACCACAAGTCAACTCTATGGGATCCCTGGAAAAAAGAAGGGTATTACGGCCCCAAGCAGGGAAAGAATAACCAGTTTCCCTTAATTTAGTAAGGTCTGCTTAAATCAGCAACACCCTCACTTTAGAGGGATTAAGCAGGAAACAACCTTTTGTTTAGTCTTCCAAAACAGACTTTTTTCACTTCAACTGCAAAGATGGCTGCTCTACATCACTGCAAGTCAGTCCCTACGTCTGGCACACAAAAAACCAGAAAGCTACATCGAATCTAGTTTTAATACTCTATCTAGCCTCGGCCAGGAGCTCTGTACATGAGGATGGGACAAAACTGAACTCCCTAGGGCAGCATCTAACCACAGAATAGTGAGGCAGTTTTTTATGTTCATGTCCTATACCTTCTGTAACACCCTCCAAATTCTTTACGGACAAAGCAGTTTTGCTCACCACTCAGTCCTTATGTTCTCCCTAACCACTGTCTGCTCAACAAGGCAGCAGTGTGGTAGGAAAACCATTTGCAATTGAACTATTAAAGACTCTATCATATGCCTAAAATGCAACCACCAACCATTAGAATGACTCGTCCTGATTCTGACCACTTACACTTGCAATAAAATATGATTTTATTACTTCACTAAAAAACTGAGAAGCCCCAGGAATGGCATTATGGAACTGCGCTGGTCCCGGACAGTCACCATCATGTCAGAGTCACAACATGCCTTTGGAACTCCAGCCAGTGAAGAACCTGGCAGTGACAGGCAGGGCTGGCACCAGGCAATGAAGTAGTCAGAGAGATTGCCAAGGCCAGCAAAACAAGTGACCCATGTGCTGCTTTACTGATGGCACAGCCTTGAAAAGAGGCTGGGCAGGCTACTGCTGTGTCCAACCAGGGATCCTTTCTACACCGTGCCCCTCTGCTTCTCTTGGCTCTTACGTCTTACTGTTTAAGTTCTTTCCCTCTTCCCAATGTTGTTCCTTCTCCTTTGTGCTTAAATAGCTTTTGATAAATCTGCAGCAGAATGGCTGAAATAACAGGCAAAGCACCTTTTTTCACTTTGATACAAGAAGAATCTTTGAAGAATAATTCTGTCAGGCTCTCAGAAGCAAGTGCAAATTTGATTCTTCAGAGGTGCCTAATTCAACCATAAGCCTGTGTATGTTCACAGGAATAGTAGAAAGTACCTCCTTGACATCATGGCAACATCTATTTTCAAACTGAAATTTCTTAGTTCAAAGCTTGGAAATTTGAGAGCATTTCAGTGAAGTGAAGGTAAACATATTTACAACACGTTTTTGCCTTGCTCTACAGTAGAATAAAGACATTCTTCTATCACTAAAAAAAAAACCCAAAGGAAAAAAAAACCCACACAAAAAAAAAACAACCAAAAAAACAGCCTCAAAACAAATGAAACAAAAGCAAGTCCAAAAGCCCAGGGCCTGAAAACCTGGTGGCCAACATACCAGCTAAATAAAGTTTGAAGAATCTACTTGATTTTGAAAACAGACAACATTTGCACCAGCAGACAGGTGAACTTCCCCCCTCCCCAAGCTGAAAGTTCATTTTGGTTCTAGGATTCTACAGAAATTCTGCCAGGTATAGCAAAACTGCAAATCACCATATTTTGTAAACTCTTGGCACACAGAGTGAAGATGCCCAACCACGCAGAGCCATCTTGTCTTGACCTGCCTCATGAAATTCACGAAATCAGACTTGCCTATAGAGAGCGGATCCCAAAATAGAACTGTAAGTAACTTAAATCTGCATTAAGGTCAGTAAGTGCTGGATATATTTATGGTCCTGGATCCATCCATCCATCAGTCTGCTATTTCAATGCTCTTTCTAAACCATTATTTGCTTTTCGTTTGCAACACTTTGAAACTTACTGTAATTTAACACATGTACAGCTCCTATTCTGTTTCTCACAGTAACAAGTAAAATATTCAGTCTCCTGCACATGATATCTCCCACTATTTATTCTAATAAAGGGACCACTGTAGCTTACTTGGAAAGAAAGTATGTCGGCCAGGAGGCATATCAAAAATCATAGAAACCCACAAAAATAAGGGCTTCAAAGGACATCACGAACTCAGCTTTCAGCTCAGTGGCACCTTGTTTTATCAGTTAGAGCAGGCCAGTCCCAGTATGTGTCCATAGCACCATCTTCCAAGCCACACCCCATTTTCAGTTAATATATCTCTTGTACTTTCCCAGTACAAAAGAGACACAGAGCTACTGGAAAGCACCCAACGGGCCACGAGAACGTTGAAAGGACTGATGATCCCTCCAGAGACAAAACAGAGAGCTAGGACTGGTCTGGATAAGAGAAAGCTTGGAAGAAGGGGGACCTTACCAATATGTATAAACATCTGAAGGGAGGATTTTCTCAGTGGTGCCCAGCAGCACCATTGACAAGAGGCAGTGGGCACAAAGCGAAACAGGATGTTCCCACTGAACATCAACGAACATTTTTTCCACCGTGACCAAGCACCAGCACAGGTTGCCCTGAGAGGCTGTGGAGTCTCCCACCTTGGAGATACTCAAAAGCTGTCCAGACACAGTCCTGAGCAATTCACTCTGGCTGACACTACTGCGCAGAGGTGTTGGAGCAGATGTCCTCCAGCAGTCTCTTCCAACCTCAACCATTCTGTGAGTTTGTGAACTATCTGTTAGGGATATCCCTTATAATCCCTAACAATCTGAAAAGTTCAGAAATTATAACCTCCAAAGAAGCCTTTACAACGTATTTTCAGTAAGTTAAGACCTCATCCCTCTCTTCCTCCTTCTCAAAGAAGCTGAAAAACACAATCATTAATGCTTTGTACTCACTGAACCCAGTGTTCATCAAAAATAAAATAAGAGGAAATATTCATTTGACTTGCTTCCAATAAAGCAATTAGATGAAACAACTATGTTGAATAAAGTATTTTACTGGCAAGATGACTAAGAGATCAAGAACATTTATTGATTTACAGTTTTTGACACAAACAGCTCAAATCACATCAACTACCTAAGCTTAGAATTAACTATCTCTGCCCATGTTTCAGGGCCACTCAGCCTCTTTCAAAGTACCTTTGTGGGATCTTACTAAACATGAATTAATTAGTTAGCCAAAGACTTTTCTTAGTCTCAGATAAATCTGCCAGTTTATCCAAGAATTGCTTCTACTGCCTGGTGACCAAAAGAGATGATATGCCCTGGAATTTCATGGCCTAGCTGAAAAAACTTCAAGCCCAAAAAGCTGAGCTAATGTCAGAAAATCCTCTCACCTCAGGGAAATGCTGCCATTGGGCCCTATAAAACTACAGGCAGAAACCCATCATTTCACAAAGCCCTGATGGACTTTTGTTAGGGCTTCTGCTTCTAAACATATTCTGAATCCCAACAAAGCAGTTATTCACGACAAATACCTTGTTTTGCACCAAGCTTTTCAGCGTTACAATGCTTGTGTAAGCATTGCACTTACTGTTTAATATATCATTTATCTCTCTGTTCTACAGAAATTAAATGAAACTAAAAGAGAAAAGTTATCATAGGGTGAGCTACATCGGACACTACACATCAGCAGTTACTGCCTAGATACACACCACGCCAGAAATTCAAGGGAACTTGAACTAGTATATCCTTCAGTGAAACAGAAGCAAAGAGGAACAGTCTGACTGGCTTTGTTGAAGAGTACAGAACATGGAACAGGAACAGTTACCCTGAGAAAGGTGCCAGACCAAGTTCACAGCCTTGTTTACTCACCAGGTAACACCTTTGGGTTTTCATAACCTAAAGCAGAATTTTGGATGCACACACTGGAGCTGTGCAGTCACTTTCAGTCAGTAATCAGACTTTATCTAAAACAGCTCAGAATAACTTATACCTCAAGTTAAAAGACAAAATACAACAAATATGTATGACAATCAGAAAGAGAAGTCAGAAAAAGAGAATTATCAGTAAAAAAAAACCTCAAAGCCTCTCCTGAGCAGGGTAGAAAACTCTATACTACATTTTTTAAATATTTAAGTTCTTCAACAAATAATTATTTCAAGATACCTTCTCTATCATGGGTGCCCTCTCTCCACCACCACAGAGTTCTTGGAAGTATCATTTTGTGTCACATGCATAACCCCTGAAAAAAAGAAGCTTAGACCATCTCCTTTTTAAATGAGATGAGTTCCCATAAATTAGCACTGACACCAACAGCAGCTTATTCTGAGCTTTATGGATAAACTGAGTTAAAAAAGAAAAGGCAACAATTAAAGTATTTCTCATTTATTTGGCTGCTCCCCACATCAAAAAAATAAACAGTCCCTCAAAGAGCTGACTCTGCTTCTCACTGAAGTTGGGACTTAATTAAGCAATCAACTAACCTTAGAGGATTTTCTTCTGCTTCTTCTTGTCCAAACCACCACTAGTTTATCTGGCTGCCTGTTGAAGATAAGGAAGAAACAGCTTAATTTACAACAAGATCAATATGTAAACAGTTTATATTAAAACTCTTGCAACACATAATGACATCCTTAGTGGATAACATGATGTCTTAAAAATAGCTCATCTGAAAACCACTGTCAGCATCAGTCATTTAATAGGAAAAATAACATGTATTTATAGAAAAATGCTGTCCTCCAATCCACACAGTAATGTCATCACTGTCCTCCTGCTCTCCTTGCCTGTGGACATGGCCCCAGAGCCAGCAGCACACCTGAGCAGAAACTCTTCCACGGGGCAGAGAACAGGATCCACAGGATTCAGACTTCGTAAAGACAGCTTGGAAACAATCTGGTACCCAAAATAAACATCAGTGCAAATTCTAGTTTGAATTTCTATGCAGACATATTGAAAAGGTACTGCTAAGCAGCAAAAAAAAAAACAAAACAAAACAAAAAAAAAACACAAAACCCCACAACCAAACAAAACCCAAACAAAAACCAAAACAAACAAAACCCCCCAAAAACTAAAAAAAACCCAAAACCCTGAAACAAAACAAAAAAAAAAACCAACAAAAAAGACCCACAAAAACCAACCAACCAACCAAAACCCACAAAAACAAAAAACAAAACAAACAAAAAACCCCAAGCAGGTAATTTCAGGTTTTCCTACACAAAGGATTACTTTTTTTTTTTACTTGAATAACACAAAGAATAGGAAAATTGAGTCCTATGCTGCTCCTCAAAATCTCCTTGGATGACCAGAGAGATAAATTAGCACTTCCTCAACTTCTACTCCAAAGAACAAACATGTTGAAAATCAGTGTGGCTTCTCAAGCAATTGTTTATTTGGTATATTTAATGAATGTAGAAGGAAACCTCAATAAAGGACACTTCCAGTACAAATTATTTTCTCTTTAACTTTTTATTAAGAGTTATTTCTTGGTTAATTGTTACAGCCCTATTACATGTACTTTATTAGTTTTACAGTTGTGTCCGAGTGATTTTTGATACTGACTTAACTTCCAGACTTTTTTTTCCCCTCCCATGATACACTTCCCATTGTATGATGACCACAATTCTGGTCCCACTTCCAGACCCATAATCCCTCTTCTGGATACTCCTGACTCCATTCCAGCTTTGTTTTCTGGCTGATGACCTGAATTCCATAAGCAAGCCCAGCTGCAAATCCACCCACAAATGATTTTCAATGGAGTTCACATCTCCACTTAAAAGTACACAACCTGCAACTCTGCCTGGAAAAGCATTGCTACTCAAAGACTTTTGAGACATTGGTGCAGTCCTTGAAGCAAAACAAATCATGGGGAGGCATTGAAATCATTACTAAAAGATGCACCCAAAATCCCACACTTCTAACTTTTCAACTGGTTTAATAATCACATATTTATTTTGTAAAGTACTGCGCATAATTTGCTCCTTCAGCTTCAAGTATGAGAGAAATCCACATCCAGAGGTAATTCACTAAAACAAAAAACAAGGAAGGTCTTCACAGCACGGAGACAGAAAATTTAGTAAAATGGAGTGGGGAGAGAAGGGAAGAGAAGAAAATATCCCAAAGGATGAGTGTCCCCACTATGTACACTACATGTTCACTGACAGCAAACAGTAAGCACAGCAGTTTTTCTAAGGGATTTTCTTCAAGGAAGTCACAAATCCAACAATTTTAAAATATCTTGACAGAATTGTTGTACAAGCAAAACCCAGAGCAATGTTTTCTTCCACAATCTGTTCATTGTTCTCCTATGCCAAAATACTTTCAGAAGAAAAAGCCCAGATCATATTTTTCATCAGCAAATTTGCATTCAAGGTTATTAGTGATGTCTCAGTGCTAGGAGGTAGCCAAAATCGCATAATGCATGTTGCTTATTGAATTCAATAGGTAGTATTTCCTACTTCAGACTTCTCCCCCTCCTTTGTCATCATAAACCTCAGCTGCTCATTAGCCAATAATTAAAGCAAATAAAATCACCTCTGAAGAATTAGACTGACGACCAGTTTTAGTATCTTTTACAAGTTTACAAAGTAAGCTTGGAGATCATTCCAAATACAAAATCCACAATGGTGCAAGCTGAACAAACACTAATGGTCAGCTATAAAAAAAAAATTAAAAATTAATTTCCTGTGCTGCACAAACAACACTTCATTTCTTTAAACCCACCAGCTTTTATATAGTCACGTATCCAGCAAAGCCAGTATCCATAAGGTAAGGATTATTCTAACACTGCTAACCTTAAGACAACGGAGTTGGAGCAGGGGAAAAGAACTGGGTTTTAGCTGAACAGCTACATCTCCACACTAATTAATTGCTTCAATCCGTCCAATCCCACACCATTGACCTTTCAGTGGGAGTATTTAGTACTGTACTGGAATCTACCACAACTGCCTTGGAGATGCTGTGCATTTCCCACCATGTCAGCACTGCCAAGGCAGCAGCACTTCCCTGGGAGTGGGGCTGAAGGAAGCCATCAGCACTGGGACATCAGGCACTGTCACTGAGAAAAGCAGGGACCCAGTGGAAGGTCCAGTTTGGATCCAAAAGATGGTGTTTTATAAGGCCTATCAAAAACCTGCATTTGATATTTAACTCATTTTTGCGTAATGAGTAAAGAGAGGCAATTTACAGTGGGAAACTTATTTTATTATTGACAAGGAAAACTTAGCAAAGAAGGAGGGAAGATTCTGATTTCAAAGCCTATGGCTCAGAAAAAGAGCTTCATCATTGCCCTGCATACCAAGCAACTAAAATGGGATTTAAAATACAGATTTATAAAACACCTGTAATTAAAAACCATGCTGGCTTTCCTATTAGATGGAAGCCATGATTCTGATATCTTTGATTCTCCCACTGAAACAACTGATTTAAAAAAAAAAATTTCATACTGGAATCAGACTTTGCCATATCAACAATTATTACATAAAGCAATAAAAACACTCTACATACTGAAAAAAACCCCCTTATATGCTGCAAATTTTACCAATTGAAAAGGAGGTTGTGCAAGATTCAAGGTCTTCTGGGGTTTCATTTGATTATTCCAGGAAATATCTGGCACAATATTTTGATTACAGAACTCTCCAAACAATCATTTGTGAGAGAAGGACCTGAAAGAAATCAGTCTCCCGTTAACTCTTGCTTTGTAAATCTTTTAGCAGAAGCTGATAACACGAACCAAGACACATTTCTCCACCAAACTTAGGGTTCAATTAAAAAAAACTGTAAAAGGCTTCAGTTTAGAATCTGTTGTTGGAAAGAATTGCAAATGCACTTTAATTAGGACCAATGAAGCCAATGGCAAGACCAATGACTAAGCACCTTTTCTTGAAAGGTGAGAAAACAGGTAACAGTATTTTTTTGTAACAAGGTATCATTACATTTAAAAACATTAAATAACCTTTAAATGCCTGTAATGTGAAAGATACCTTTTTTTGTATGTACCCCACAGCTACAGCCTGAATGTTGGTTTTGGCATCAAATTGTCTAAGTGTTGGGTTTTGCCTTCTCCCCTCCTTTTTTTACTTTTTTTTTTTTTTTTTTTTAAGCTGAGCTTGTTTTATATTTACTAAGTTTGATTTGAACTGCATTAATTAGTACAGGCTGCTAGATTACTGCTGTGAAGCAAGCTTAAAAGAGTATAATTAATAAGAGAAGCAGCAGTGTTAGCACAATAGCATGCTGCAGATGCACCTATTGAAGGATAAAAATAATTACTTGAGGACTAATGTCAAAGTACTTCTGATAAGAATTTTTTTAAATAACCTTTTGTCCCTTCTGCATTGTGCACACTAGGCAAGATTTTCATTAGGAACCAACCCTCCCACCCCACCAGCACACAGCTTCCCACACGACCGCTGAAATGTTATCAAGGCTCTCTAATGGTCTCTAAAAAATAAATGTGGTTGGTTCTGTACCACCATTAATTTACTTTTCTTCATTCTACAGATAATTACTTTGAAAAGCACTCTTTGCAGTGCAGTCTTCTGCACCAGGACCTATACTATACCGTGTATTACCATTAGCCAAGGCCTTTCCTGAGCCTTGTACTAAGCTTTTTTTTCCTTCAGAATTTCCTGTTGGTCACAATCAATGAAATTTCACAGCTGCCAACAACTGCAGGGAGTGCAGTTAAGTGCTGCAGATGCTTTAACCAGGCCTG
Organism: Cephalopterus ornatus; assembly: GCA_013396775.1. Taxonomy (NCBI): domain Eukaryota; kingdom Metazoa; phylum Chordata; class Aves; order Passeriformes; family Cotingidae; genus Cephalopterus; species Cephalopterus ornatus. The sequence goes on along the minus strand of VZRE01007705.1, from coordinate 303,577 downwards.
GAGACACTGTTAGAATGATGTCATGGATGCATTGATGCATTTGCCAAAAGAGCCCTCTTGCAGAGTGAAGGTGCAGCACTGACTGCAAGAGCCAGAGACATTAACGAGAATATAAAATGCAGTGCAGACAATTGTAAGATGAAGTTACGAGGTGAAGTTTTGCACTTCAGGAAGGGTTTGAGGTTTTCTTCCCCACCTCACCTTAACTTCCATGGTAGAAGCTAAGGACTCCTTAGGTAAGGCCTCTGCACAGGCTTCTGAACCATCTCACAGCATTACCATGTCTGACTATCTGAATCAAAACAGCAGTCTCCCAATCCAACTTACTGTGGAACACTCATCAAGCCTCTAAATTAAGGCAAAGTTTGTTCTTCCATCATTGAAACCACCCAGTAGTCTTAGCATGACTGGGAAATTTCAAAAGAGGAATCATTAAAGCAGGGAAAGCAAGAGGACAGCATCTGTCCACTTTTATATCTTCTCTTCCTAACACATAAAATTCCTCCTTCATTTCTTCCCACCAGAGGTATCTACAGGTTTTTTCAAGACGACACAAGCTGTAGAAAGACCAAAATTTTCCCTGTGAAATGGATTTTAGGATTTTTTTAATACATCTGCAGTTAAACAAACTGGCCTCTACAAGACTTACATCTCAAGATTATGCTTTGCTTTTCAAGAGAAGCTCTAGTTTGCCTTTGCTTGGTTTAAACAAAATAGGGAAAAAGCAAGACACTATGACCTATTTTACAAGTGCAATCAGACCAACTGAATCTGCACAGCATCTATTTGCAAGACAGAGTGGAATGTGTAGTATGTACTGCTGATTACTTGATTTTCTTAAACCAAACACAAATGAAGTTTGCAGAATGAGTTGAATTAGACAAAGCCCAAGTTCATCCATTATTCAGAACAAGCGACGAGGACAGATTTGACTTAATTTTTCAAGGAGTTATTGCAGCAAAGAGTCTTGAGCAAAACAACCTCTACAGAACCTACCTAGCAAAATCTTTTCTTAAAGCTTTTTGCAACAGAATGTTATACTGCAGAATATACAAACTGACACCAGTCATCATAAATTGTGTTCTTTAAAGTCCTTTTGGCAGTAACACAAGGATGCCTTGATTAGCCCCTGAATTTGATGTCACATTCAGCTGCCCTCCATGTAGAAGCTTTCTTTTCCTGGTCCAATTTAGCCCTGCTTCTCCCAGGAAGGGGTTAAGAGTACTCAACAAGAAGGGTCAAGAGGATTTCTTATCCCACTCCCCTATAATCACAGACACCCCCCTTAGGCAGACATTTACTGCAGCAGTGCTTAGTCCACAGGTTTACACTACATAACCTTACCACATCACAGGTTAGAAATACCACCTAATACTCTATAACAAACAATGCCAAAACCCCCCAGAGTTGCTTAAGGAAAGCTTGCTTGTAATACCAACCTCCCCAGCCAAGTAAGTTCAGGGGACTCAGGCTGACTGGCAGGAAGGAGCACAGGCTAATGGGGCCATTCAGACAGACCCTGAATGGAAAGAGTGGAGCATATTTTTTTTAAAAACCACTTTACAGTGGAAGGTTCACTGGAAGCTCCCATGAGCCAGACCTTTCTCAGATGCCTGATTTTCGTTTTTATGTTCTTTTGTCAGGATATTTAGTCTTCTACATTTTCACAACAACAAATCAATGTGTTTTTTTTTTAAAAAAAAAACCCGCCTGCACAGTCCGTCAGGGCCTGACCCGCGATGAACCCACTGAACTCACTGCTCTGATCCTCTTCCCTGCAGAGCTGGGACCTGACAACTGCCACATGAATAAACACAAAATAGTTAGGAAAAAAACCCCACTTTTTCACCTCATACATAACAGTGCATTTGAAAGCTGGTGCGAGAAGGTGAAGTGCCAGACTGCTATGAAACCCAAGTGCCCAAGGTGCACGCTGTGCACCCATCCTGAAACCAGGGGTCAGCGTCACCTGCCCCTCTCCATGTTCACTGCAGTGTAAGGCAATAAAACAGACTCATAACAAGAATCATCAAAAAAACAGTTGTAGCAAACTTGAGGCAGGAATTTTGAATTCAAATTCCATCTCCTGACCTCACTGACTATACAGCCTGCAGAAAATTTTAAAGCAGACGCCAAGCAGCATCAACCCTGCCTTTTGATTTTAGTCATGTTCCATGACCTACTCATACTTCTACCTACAGACCAAAAATAACGCCTCTGCACAACAATGTATGTGAGTTACTGAGGATACTCTGTTGTGTTACTTCTTCATATTTTGAAGCACTACAACTATAAATGTTAGATGCATTCTCACAATAAAAAGTGCAAAAAAACATAACGAAACTAAAACTCTTTGGCTGACAGATGCCGCCTGAAACATAGTTTCAAGCCATCAAAAACAAATGCCCACATTAAATAATATCTTTCTGTACTAAAAAAATATGCAAGAGACTTTCTGGCACACCACTGTTGGTTTTAATAGAACCTTATTCCCTTTAGCATACTTTATTTCTTTTTCAAATAGCATTCAAACAGAAGGCTTTTCTGGTTTTCAGTCTGGAAACAGTAGAGAAAAAATATGCTTTTTCTGCAGTTCCTGCAGAGTAGAGAAGAAAAGTGTGTATCTTCCACCAAAACCACAGTTTTAGGAAAGTGAACTATTCACAGCAGAAACTTCCTCCTCCAATTTGTCTAAAATATATTTAAGAAATTCTGCATAGCCTACCATGAGCAATTAAAGAGAAGGATGATCTTTGCTGCTCTTACTGCCTGGGCAAGTTTGACACTCACACAGAGATATACAAACAAGGGCTTTTTTTACTTCCATTCCACAGAAAATCCAATGTCTACAGTAGGACTTATACAGCAACTTTCAGAAGCTACAGAGCACTAATGCCTCCATCCTCCTCCTCTCCTTGCAATACATGGACACATCCCAGAGAAGATTACAGTTCAATACAGGCAGGAGTAGAAGAATCTGGCACCATGTGTCTTTTAAAGCTCCCTTCCAAACCAACAGCACCAGGGTTTTGTTTGCTTATTACTTAAGACCATATTTTAGATTACATAAAGTAGTTTCTACCATTTGAAGACGCACAGAAATTGTGAACATACTAAAAGCTTCTGAGTGGGCAGCATGGGTGGAATGGTACCAGCTTGCAGGGCTTGTCTAGAAGAGAAAGTTCACATCACCACCTCAGGTGGTCAGGTTATGGAACTGAGATGGTTATACAGTCTAGAAAAAAAGGCTGATAGCATTTTTGATTCATTTTTGTAGGTAGGACACACAGCAGTCTGCCTCTTTGTAAATGTGAAAAGCTTGAATATATGCTTGCAGCTACGAAGACAGGGCAAACTCTGGAGCTGCACTCCAAAGATTGTAGCCTAACACTGTACCTCACAAGCTAAGAAGCAGATCTGTGGTGTGCTGTGTCCATACCATAGGAGCAGAGTGGAAGGGTTGGTGTGATACAAACTCTTATTTAGTTTTCCAAATGATGACTTTACTGAGCCCTAAGTTAATCCATATTTATTCTGAGACATGAGCACTCCTGGTTCATGCACAGTGAGGTCTCTAATTAAAGGTTCCTCATCTGTCAGCAGCCGCCTTTTGCAAATATTGCAAATTAATATCATACAGAGAAAAATAAAAAAAAAAAAAGGAGAAGGGAGTGGCTAGTGAAACCATGGAGTGCTACGCCAGTTCTTTTCCCCTCCTCTGCTCAGGAGACCAGACTTTGCAAATATTGAGGTGTTCTCAACCACAGCCGTAACAGACATGGTGTCAAGAAGTGTGAACTCACTTTTGGGGGAAGGAAGGGGTTCAAATATGAGATCTTGAACTGCTTTCTCTGCTCTGACTCTGGCACCACCTTGCCTGTGTGACCAGCCACGGGATTATGAATCACCTGCTTTAGGTGATTCTGCTACTGGGAGGAACACTCCCCAGTAGCTGGGACACCAGTGGAAGCAACACACCTTTCTGCCACCCTTCAGAGGCCACAAACCAGAAAATTTTACCAACTCCAATAATGCACCAGCTACTGGAAATCTCAGAAGCTGCCACAGCCCCAAAACACCACAGAGAAACACAAGAACCTTGCATTCAAACTTGGACCCAACCAAAGTCACACACTTGCACACTAAGCAAAACAAAGAACCCCAAAACCTCCACAACCCTCATCCTCTCCAAGCTTAATGAGACCATCAAAATGTAAATATTGAGAATAAGCCAGTGTGATAAATTTAGCAGCGGTAAGCTATATGTAGATGTTTGTCAACATTAAAGATAATATATTTTTGCATGTTAATGAAAACATTACCAGATATACAAAAATTTTTTACATGGTTTCCAGGGAACTGGAAACTGCCACAATCATTTTCCATGAGATGCCCCATTTCATGTTAGTGGTCTTTTCAAGAGCTGGTTTCAGATGGAGGTACAGCCATAAGAAGTGAAATTATTTGATCTGTATTTAAAGCTAAATAACTGTTCCAAAGACTGCAAAATTAGAATGACTCCTCCTCTTCCTGTTCAAGCTGTTTAAGTTAAATGGTTTCTAAGCTACCTCCTGAAACAGAAAATACCACTTCTGATTACAGAAGTTAATCTCAAAAACAACATCAATTATTTCTATTTATATGTCAACAGTTCTTCCCCTAGAATTGTACACTCAAAGTCTAAAAATTTTTATTATTCACAGGAAGTTAAAACTGACTGAGCCTTTTAAATAATGCCTTCAAAGTAACACCCATGGCTCACATCCAGCAGCAAGTATTGGCTATGAAAAAAATGTATGTTAAGCCACGGATACTCAGGAGACTACACAAAACCTCCTGCCAATATTAGGGGCTTGATATGGTAAACAAAACCAAAAAAAAGGCAAAAAAAAATATTCCTAACTGAAAGACCTCTACTTCTATTTTGAAATGTAAAAAAAACCCCAAAAAACATACAAAAAAAAACTTACAGCTTCTAAAAACTGGAGAGTATTTTGAAAATACCAAGCTTCATAATTTGCAGATACAATTGATGAAACATTACAATTTCAAAGTCAAAAAACCCCCTAGAACACCATCAACTAAGGACTTAGACAGATTTTGCCAATAACTGCTGTTTGTAAGATGCCTGGCAGCAATCTGAACTAGACTGTAACTAATTATTTCAAGATGAGCTAAGCTGGAAATTAACAGCTTATTTAATATGACTGTTTCAAGTATGATTTTCAGTTAAAAAAGCAAACATACAGTACCTACAATAGCGCTAAATTTGTGCTGATGCTGAAAACGTGCAAAGAAATCATATCTTTCAGCCAGTCAGGTCTTTCTGTTTGTGATTTTTATTTTTCTAAATAACCTTCCTGTGCAATATTTTTATGTGACAACTTATCTATCTTTCACTCAAGTCAGACACTCCCACAAATAGAGCCTCCAGATTTAGAGCAGCTCTTTGTCTCTGCATCCCTACAGAAGAAACTCAGAGCAGTAGTCCTTCACATTTTTGTCAGCACACCAAGCTGTACCCACTCTCCTTCAAAAAGCTTGCAGCTGGTGACTAACAACCCACAGGAGGACACCCCTCGAGGTCCTTTATATACCCAGAATTGTTGAGACATAAACCGTTAAAAATGAACACCGTCCTCTCCTTGCTTACATTCCCAATGAAGACACATAGATACAAGTATCAACGCCTTCAATGTCTTATGTGGAGGCTTTTTTTGCTAGTCAACAAACAAGTTTGTAACTGGATGCTAAACCTGGTCATTACCTTGGCTACCGTGCTGCCCTCTCCCTTCTTTCTGTGCCGCCATGGTTGGTATTTTATATCAGCTGAAAACAGGCAGAACCCATACCCTCTTCCATGCTATAGTGAAATGCCTGATAATGTTTCAGCTGCCTTACATAGCTGAAGGATCTTACCACGGAGCAGTTGTAAAGGAACATCTTCAGCCAAAGGAGACATACCTGGATGCTTTCCAGATTTTTTGTTGTGTAGATTTGATGTCTTGTAGGCTGGATTCCAGTCTTGTACCATTAAATGAGGCAAAGGGACAAAGAGAGAGAGCCCCTCTATCCCATAGTGCACACAGCTTAAAAGATTAAGTATTTTTGTCTCACCCTAGACTTCAATCTCACTCTAATTCAAAAAATTTTTATCTGTAAACACAAATGTGTCTGGTGTGTAAAGCAGCTCTCCTTGGAAGCCGAAAGGTGAATAAAAAGGGAGGCTAGGTTGGTTCCTGGAGCTAAATATTCTTTTAATCTTGCAAAGTGAGAGCCAACCACTCAAAGTGAAAGACAAAGCCTCTCAAACCTGCTGCAATACCTTGTTGTGCCAAGTGAAGAACAGTGTCCTTAACAGCAAAAGGCACAAACCTCCCACTAAATTAAGTGCTGCAGGATCTGGTATTAAATAAGGATAAACAGAAGCAAAAATTTTAATTTCAAGCTTTTAGAAGGGCATTACAGTAAATGAAATTATGATAAGTTGTTGTAAATTATTCCATTTCAAATCAGAATTTTAATACGTTTGCCTAGTTAAGGTCAAAGAAGCCAAATGAATAAAATCCACTCTGTAAACTAACCATCAAGGGAATGGGAATCAATTTTAGCTGTGCAGAGTTCACACAGGGCACTGAGGGGGAAAAACAGTTATGTGCAGAATCATCAACATGGACAACAGGGATGCGTGGGTGCACAAACTCCTTGGATTCTGCAAAATAAGATTTTCCACATATTTCAGCATATTTTATACAAAATGCACTTTTCTTCTTTAAAACAAACAAGGCTCAAAAGTCGAAGCCCGCAAAATTTTTACATATTTCCTTCTGGAGCACTTGGATGGAATATCAGCCTTGGCAGGGCCAGCACTGCACACGTGTGTGCACGGCCCCACTCCAGCAGCACCAGTGCCTCAAAAAGACAGGAAGGCCCACGGAAGAATGCTCAGGAAAATTAAGACCACCAGGCTACCACAGTGATGAGCAGATCTCTTGAATTGAGTGCATTCAGCAAGGCTTTATTTATGCTTTAAGTCAGCTCTCCTTAACTTTTCCACTTTCTGAGCATAGACAAGACCTTACACAGAACACTTATCTCAGCTTGATCTGTTAATTCAACCTTGTCTCTTCGGCTTTGACAGATGAGCACTGGCACAGCGAGCTCTTGCTGTTTCACACATTACCCCGTGCAGTACCAACACCTCCTCAGCTGCTTTTCTTCCCCAAAGCCATTGGATAAGGAATTACAACTGCCGTCCTTGGCTCTGCAGCTCCCAGTTGTACCTGACTCTGACAAAGACAGACAGGAGGCCTGCCAGGCTAAAGCCTTTAGCCCCTTTCACTGCAGGCAAGTCTGGAGTCCTATTTCCCACTGCTCTGGCTTCTCAGCTAGCGGTCAGTTTTAACCTATACAGGATTTGTGTTTGTTCTGCAGACAGACAAGCAATATAGTACCAAACGAGGTGTGAATTTACCCATTCATTTCAATGCAGTTCATGTGCAAAGATGTTTTGGGTCACGGAAACCCTCAAACTTCAAAGCCAATGAAAATAAGTGTTTTGGAGAAAATTATGAAGTCCAAGTTTAAACCAGAGTCAGACATTCGGCTTTTGTAACATCAGCTCACATAGCTGAAAAGATGCAATAAAACCTTTAAGTTCCCCAAAACAGGCAGGGCGGGATTCCTTGTGCCAGCTGAGGATGCCAGAGCCTGATGTGTTTCCACTCATGTGCAGTAGCACAACAGGTCCTAGAAGTGCTCTGCCTCTGCCACATCCAGGCTCTGAGCTGCGAGACCTTTCCGTCAGGACACACAGTAAATCCAAAGTGTCCGAGCCGTGTCTGACACGTGTGGCCCATCCCCAGCAGCACCTGCAGACACTTGTCACCAGCTGTCCCCAAGGCAAGCACACAAACGTGTATAGTCCACCAGACCTCTCTGCCTGCCGAAGGAGGCAAGTCCCTCAGCAACAGGAGGGCAGAAGGTGGCAGAGCCTGTCCCTCCTCTTCCCCTCATGAGGAAGTTGTAACTGCAATGAGGACTCCCCTCAGTCTCTTCTTTTCCAGGCTGAACAGACCAAGTGACCTCAGCTGCTCCTCATATGGCTTCCCCTCAAGGCCCTTCACCACCTCCATTGCCCTCCTTTGGATGCTCTCTAAGAGCTTTATATCTTTCTTATATAGAGGTGACCAAAACTGCCACAATATTCAAGGAGAGGCCATACCAATTCCCACTTCACCTCGCATAAACAAACCTCTCCAATGCCCAAATAACCCCAGGATTTGAAGACGAATGCAGGCTCCTCTCTCCTCCTCAGCCATAATCTCCTTTATCCCTCTTACCTCTTCTAGGACATGGATAGGAATCACAAGTGCCCTGGGCCCTTACAGCTGAAACACCCAAAGGGAGAAAAAAAGGTTCAAATGATCAAGAGGCAAAAAAATCAGTAAGGTAAAGATGACATGTGGCCAGTTTCATCACATTGTTAACAGCACCAGACACAGAACGAGTACGTACATTTTTCTTCTGCCTTTGAAGCACTGCATTTCTGTACCATCCTGGTCTTCAAGAATCAGCCATGACTGACTGGCAATTCTGAAACGGGTTTATGGAGTTTTGCTTCTCTCAAGAGACTCAAGAGGCAAGAATATAGTCTGTCTCTGACCAAACTCAGAGCAGTTCTGGCAGTTTAGCCTCAAAAATATTTCAAATGTCTCATGTGCTACCCTATCTGTTCCTACACTAAATCACAGGACAGATATGCTGATATGATATGGAGCAAAAATCAAGTAAAATAATAGCAACAAACACATTCCATAGATTTCTTGGCATTTTTTTAAGGGTAAGAAATAAAATCTTATTTCCCCCCCCCCCCCCATATTCACACATTCTCTCTTCCACAAGCATTAAATTTTGGGACTGATTTTATGGATGTGATATGAAAGAAAAAGCTATCATGCAAATTCCAAGCAGAAAATAAATTACAGAATAAATTCTACAGCAATATAAGGGAGGGGGGAGAGATCAGCAATTCTAATCCAGACAGTGGATGTATATATTGAAGTCAACAAGCTTAAGCAGAATATTCCAACTGTTCTGATTACACTGCAGTAATGATAAGGCTACATGCCGCTATGCAGCCACAGCTTTGTTGGAGTTGCGACTGAACTCCATGCTATCAGCTTTATTCCCAAAAGTCTTCAGAGTTTAACAATTTCTCTTCCTTAGTTTAGTTGCTACATAAACACCTCTTTTAAAGTACTTGGGTTTACAGACTGTAATAACAATTTGCAAGTGAATCTGACACAAACAGTGTGGGTCCTGTGAACCTTTTGCACTCCAGTAATCAACATGTAGGCTTTCAAGTGTAATTACACGCTGCAGGCATTCATCACCTCTGCTGAAGAGGAGTTTGGTTCTTATGGTCATTTTCTAATATCAGCACCACTGGACAAAATATTGGAGAAACATCACTCCTGAAAGGATGTACTCAGAGCCTAGTACAAATTACTGCCTTCCCCACTAACATTTACCCATTACAAATATTCTTAATTACACATCACTCAGAGGGAAGCAAATAGAAAACAAACAAAAAACCCTCCCCACAACAAAAACCTTCCTTGTGCTCCTGCATCAGCAACTGCCGATCAATGATCATGTGGTCACCTCCCCTTCTGAATTCCTGTCCTATTTTCCCCATGTACTCTGCTCCACTGGTCCTGCCCTACCTCAGTACTCTGCTCTGAAAGTTTCCACCCTGACCCCCTGTGATCAAACACACTTGTAATAAATGACCTCGTTATTAACATGATTCATATTGGAAAAAGAAAAAGGGAGGGGCCACTTTCTACGTTTGTGAAGTATAACTTGCAGCTTCTTCCTCAGTTATGCAGCATCTCGCTTTCACAAATGTGCGCTCATACAATTCCTATCAGTACAGAGAGGGTTTCTTGCACCTTCTGCACAATTTCTCTGTATTTCAGAGACATAAAATGGGGGATCATATTTCTCTATAACAAAAGAGTCTTGCAAGACCGCATTTATAATGGAGCTGTGTGGCTGCAGAGTTTTTGCACAGAGACATTGTTAGCACTTTATTTCCACACAGCAAAGTGTCATTTTGTAGTTTTATACCATTACCACAGAACAAAAAGCTGATACCACCTGGCCCTTAATAGGAGATATAAATCCTGCTTATAAGTAATTGTGAACCTAAAATGTAGAAGAGTTGATGAAAGATGATTTGTGCACACAGATTAGGGAGTGATTGGAAAGATGACTTGTCTGCACAGTTAGAAGGGAAGTTGAAAGGACTAGTCCTAGTGCAGGACCAGGATTTTTTTATTTTTGTTATTTCTACCATTAGACCACATTCTCTACTAGACTGAGAAGCAAAGACTTTATTTCACCCTCCAGGTCAAAAATACCTACATAGAAAAAAAAATACACAGAATTTATCAAGTCTGCTCTGAACAAAAGAAGGTCCTAAACAGACTGACACACAGTTATTTATATAAGGAACAAAAATAACTTCTACTACTAAACAACTTTCAGTAACTGAAAACCTGTACAGCTTTGGAAGCTCTTCTAGTTTCAGTATTCTCAAAAAAACACTCTGCAGCTTCTGGCTACATCATGGTAGCAAGAGAGAGAGAACTGTGTGCAATGTCTTTGCTGTGACTGGGAACTTGCATTGGGATAGAAAAAATTAAGCTCCCACTGTACACATGTAAAAAACCAACTTCCCAAGTTCAAATAGACAGAGATCATCACCACATCAATTTGAACTGAGTAAAACTGCACTGGGGAAAGCGAGACACATACTGCAGTTTTATTTACAAAGCTGGAAGTCTTACAAAATGTTATACAAGAATACTCAGAATTTTTTAATATCATACAATATCAATAGCTGAACTTTCTCTACTTGTCTCTAAAAGGTAGAAATATTTAAATAAAGAAGTTTGGTTTCATTCAGCACAAAAAGAATCCCTGAAACGCTTTAAATTTGGATTTCTTCTTCCACTGTATGATTGTTACTATTACACTCACTCAAAAAGAGGTGAAATCCTAATTAGCATTCACCAAGAAAAGATGGAACCTCCCTTCCAAAAGAGTTTCTGAAAGAATTGATTATTATTAATTATGAAGGTGAAACATTAATATCTGTTTTTGGCAAAGCCTTATTTCTGTTTTATTCCCATCAGTGCTGGCTGAGCACCTGTCCTGCCCTATGACCTGCACTGCTGGGTTGAGGGTAGAGATGTGAGTAATGATGGATTACTCCTCCCTTAAAGAAAGCAGAGGTACAACAATATTTTTTATAATCAAGGCTTGCTCAGAACAGTTTTTGTGACAACAAGTCTGCTTCAGTTAGGGAAGCTACTCCAAACTGCAATCATTGCCCTGGTACAATCAGAAATATAAATCACTTTATTTTGCTACAGAAGTGCTTAATAGCTACTGGCTGTGCAGCTATTTCCACAAAAATGTCTCTAGTTAACATACTTCTGCCTATAAAGGAAGAATAGGTGCTGTACGATTGCAAAGGCACAGTAAAACAGTGGAGCTGCTACATACAGACAAGGTTCAAGTACACATATATGCATATTGCTTGTTCAGCAAAATCAAGTCTGAAAGCTCGTGACACAGTAAGTTCCCATTTTAAAGTTGGCACACTTTGTCATAAGAATTTTACATGGCCTGGGTCAGCAAACATCTCTCTGAATAAAACACAAAATCTGAATACAGCTGATTATGGAGATTGTATTCAACAGAAGAATAAAGGCCTGGAGGTTACTACAACGTTCAGCATTTCAGCAGCATAAAATACCTCACTATTCAAAGTTACTTAATTTAGCAGTGTGATGGCTCGAGGTTGTAAGGAAAGTGAGACTTCTGGCCCTGCTCAGCCCATGTGCACCACAGCACACCTGGGAATCTCCCAGAGCAACTGAGGACAGACAAGATTTGTCCCTTACTGGCAGCAGCCATCCCTTCTGCTATTCACCATCAGCATCCAGGCTTTCCTCCCTCTTGCGATGGTTCAACAACATACACTGATTTTATATACACATGCTGCATCTTGAACTATATATCTGTACGTACTATGCACAGGTGACACTTCTCTGTCATATGTTACCAACTTCTGGAAATTACTCCCCACCTTAATTTCTTTGCTGTAAGAGATGGTCAGTATAAGCAGTTGAGATCCCAGCAATAAACTTCCGGCTAATCAAAGAGACAATGTCGGCAGAAACACGAGAAGGCTCTGTGGCTCTTCCCTGAAATAATTATTTTTGCTTCACACACTGGTTGTTCACATTTAGGTCAGTGGTTTTGTACCTCCAAACCCAGCAGGATCTGCCTTGTACACCCTGTACAGACAGACATGAAGACAGGCAAAACAGAGAGAAGAGCCTTGTGTTCTGCTCCTCACCCCCCCACTCTCCCTGCTTCTCTGTCAGCTCAGCTCAGCTCACCTCCCAGCCCATCCTGCTCATCTCTGAGCAATGCTGAAACAAGACAAGCCTGCAAGCCTCCATGAAAAGCCTGCAAGGCTGAACACTTCAGAAGGCTGAACATTTCAGAATTTCTCCTACTAACCCTGTAGGAGAAGACCTACCAAGTCTTCTCTAAGCTGACCTATGGCACAGCACAGGAGGAAGAGGAGGGCAGGACATTGACTCACTCTGTGAGGGTAACAAGGCAACAGGTTTCTGCTTCTCTAGGTTTCAATGGGGTTTTGTCAGCCATAAGAGATATTAACTGTTCTCACAATGAGGTGAACACAAACAAATCAGGATAAATTGCAGTCTTACTATAGTCAAGAGTAGCTCAAGATTATTTCCTTTTTTTAAATTACAGTTTGTTGACTTCACCATTAATTGCAAATCAAGTAAGCATCCTCCTTTTAACAGCTGTTGTTAAAAGAAGTAGTATAATTTTTTCCCCTTACAGCACGTGATCTAGTTCCCTAAGAACAAGTTTGCTTGAAATAAATTCATTTACTGAAGTCAGCCATTTTTTTCCCCAGGAGGAAGCAGACTTTGCACACTGTAAATGCTTTATTAGGGTCCACTCCAGACAAAAGACTGAATATACAGGCAAAAATGTACATATTCCTGCTTCCCAGAGCAGCAATAGGAAAGGAGACAAGGGACTGCACTGTCATATGCTGTGGTACAACAGGATTAGCCACCCTACCAACAATATTGAAGTTATAGGTGACGGGTAAGATCAATACCAAGCACCAGGATGGGGTAACTCAAACTGAAAACACAGGTAATGCCTGTTTTTATGGCCATTTTCCCTTGCAATAGAGCTTCTCCCGAGGCAGCTAGAGCAGGAGGTGGCTGCAGGAACAGATGGGGAGCAGAGAAACACAGAAATATATCTAGCAGCTCCATGCTCCAAAAATACACTGGCACAAATGGCCACACGGAAGCACAAACTGACACAAACGCAGAGTTCCAGGCAGAGGGAGAGAGGTTGGGCTGCCAGCAGCTTTTACCCTTCTCCAGTGTCTATAAAGGGTGAAGTCACTGGCTTTTTACCTGCAGCCGTGGGGTCTGACCAAGACTCCACTCTTCTATTCAGAGGCCCTTTGTCACAAAACGCATGGAAACAACAGCTGGAGGTTTCCACCCCCACAAGCTTTGGTTGAAATTGTCTGCTGAAACTTTCCAATGCAACGCTGAATTTGCTGGCCAGATAGAAAACTCAGCCATGTTTTAACATCACAAAAGAGCTTTTCCCCCTATGAAGCAAAGCTAAAAGTAAGGCAGAGGCCCAAGGTTCAAAAACAACGATAGAGCAGGCTAACTTGTCATAACCACTGACAACTTAGACCCATCAACCACAGCAGTGTTGTATGCCCAGAAAAAAGGGATGTCTTGGCTTTCTAGGGCAGTGACAGCAGCGTTGGTGTGGAACTAAGGCAGCTTTAACAAGGCAGGTGGCACAGTGGGCTGCCACAGCTCCACAGGTAGCAGATGATGTGTCGGGGGCAGTGCCTTCACCTTTGCCAAGCTCTCCGTATTCCAGGGCTCTCCAGTGTGCAGCTGCTAGCTTTCAGCTGGCACAGCGTTTCCCTCGAGAAAAGAGAGAAGGGAAGTGTGAGGGCAGGAAAGAAGAGTTCCCTTTTTTTTTCCCCCAGTCAACTGGACAGTCTTACAGTTATGGATCAAAGGAGGCATCATGTCTCAAGCACTAGATGTTTGCCATTGTAGCAGTGTGGGTGATTACATATCTTCTCAATCCTCTACTAAAAAATCCCTCGATTACAGCAGTGACTATGAGAATTCAGGGTGTAAAGATTACTTTTTGTGATCTTTCAGTTCGAAATTTAAAAAAATCAAATCCCATTTACTGTAAGAAAAAAAGGAATCTATGGGAAATAAAATAATTCCTTTACTGTTTTAAGATTGTCTATGTTTTGGTATCCTGAAAGGATACGTAGACATTGGAACTCAGAGCAGCCATCTAAATGGAGGAAAGTAAACAATTTTATCAAGAAAACAAAGAAAAAAAATAAATAAAAGCATAGCTTACAGCTTTTCTACATGCACAAAGCCCAAAAAGGGGAATGAAGACTCCATTTCTCTAGGTATTTTTAAAAAGTGTCTTTCAAAAAGTGTTAACAGTAAACAGAAGCCATCCCAAATATGCCTCAAAACCAAGAAACACTGTATAAATTCTTTCGATTTTTGTGGTATGAGAGGAAGTGGTGAAAAACGGGTCAGGACTTTCTCATTCTTAAAATTTTCTTACATGTCAAAGATAAAGGAATGCAAGGGGAATTCACTCACTCAAGAGACACTTATTCCAAGTACTCTATCCAGTCAAGATCTGCTCTTGAAGAGAAAAGAGGAGTTCAAAAACCTTGTTCTCTTGAAATTTTTCACCGCTTTATACAACTACTGCTCAAATTACCTACAGGAAGAGACAAACCACAACTCAATAAAAGACAAGTACAACTAGAAAAAAACAGCCAAACGGAACTTGCCCACCTGGCAGCACGGCCAGAGCTGTGACTCCACAGCTATAATTATGACACCAGGAGCAGGCAAGGTTAAGTCCTCTGCTAATCAACCACAGATAAATCAGCAACAGACTGGCTTGGAAATTTACAGATCTGAGTTAGATCTTTGCTGGAAAAAAGTTTTGACAGCTCCTTTCTGATCTTTTAAATCTCTTCTTATGCACTGACATAAACAAAGGGATTCAGAGTTTACTTAGTGAGCAGCTACTGAAAGTTGAGGAAGTTCACAGCACATGCCCAGTGGAAGTGTACAATGTGCTGCCAACCTGCATTCAAGGATCCAGATTCTCCATTTACTTCGTTTAATGTACCTTTTGATACTGGCATGGCCATGCAAATACTCTTCCCAAGCACAGCTGGGAAAGTCAGTTTATGACACTGCATGTAAAAACACAAGGCATCACTGCATTAATCTTAGCCCTAAAGAAAGGTCAGGACAATTATCGTCTCAGGGCAGCAACATATCTGATGGAAAGCCCAGAGCTGACTTAGGGAATGTCTTTTGTCTGCCTGGCCTACGCAAAAGCTGGTGGGGCTTGTCCCAACAGGTGGAGATGAATATATGCTCCCAGGAAAGCTGCACACCCATCATAACACTCATCTCCCACCACAACAGCCAATGCCACCCATCTGGCAGCCCCAGACAACTCTGGCCCGTCAAACAGCTGCAAGGAAGCCAACATTCCTTCTTGAGTGAAGAAAAGAAGGCAGTGAACATGAAGGGTGACTGATGCTTACAGAGGTGGTACAAAGGAAATGAGCAGTAGTAATATGGACCATGGTAATATGGCAGCCAAAACTGATGTGATATGAGAGAGTCTTAAAATACCCTGGATTGCTTTAATTCAGTTGTTCTTGGAACTAGAAACTGTTTTGCCCTTGTGATGTTTGGTCAGCACCAAAATAATTTTTCAAAACAGATCCATCAGAAAAGAAAGGCCAGATCTGCTGGTGTGCTGTTAAGCTGATACAGCAGCTCACCCAAAACAAAGCCCACAAAATGACTGCAGGACACCGAGTGTGCACATGAAATAAACCCCAAAACCAGTTTATTCTAAAATAAATACACAGAGCCACAGAGACTGCAGTTCAGCAGCTGCAAACAGTTAAGCAGCTGGAGAGCCTGGCCATAGCTTTGGCACAATACTCAAGAAAGCCTCCTTAAATAATAATAAAACAAAAAGAACCCCCAATAATGACTCTCCACTACAAAGAGAACCTCCACAGGCAAACAACAATTACTTCTGCACTGCTCATTTTCACAGGTTTGCAGGCAGCTAGAAACTACAGTTCAGAAGGGCATGCACTTCTGATTCATCTCAAAAGCTTGTGCGTTTTAAAGCCCTACAGTGACAGCACAGGGCACTGACTCAGGATC
Source organism: Cephalopterus ornatus (assembly GCA_013396775.1). Taxonomy (NCBI): domain Eukaryota; kingdom Metazoa; phylum Chordata; class Aves; order Passeriformes; family Cotingidae; genus Cephalopterus; species Cephalopterus ornatus. Next base: position 287,159 of record VZRE01007705.1, on the reverse strand, counting down.
CGGGTGATTTAGCTGAAGCATTTTAAGATGCTCTTGCCTGCAGCTGTGGCTCATCTCACCGCTCAGGCAGATTTTCCTCCCCGCTGCATCAGGCAGCATAAGGGAGGTGTGCAGGCTCCTCAACTGCTACAGCTCACACTCGCCTCACAAATCAGAGCTGAAGGTGATGGCTGTTAATACTCACACACCACACAGCCCTACTGTTGCCTTACCTCCGCTTCAGTGCACAAGACAACTACTACTTAGGGACAGTGACATCTCACTCCACTCCTGAATCCAGAAAACCTCATGAGTCAGAGCCTTAGACAACAGCAATGTTAGTTATGGTTCTGCTAATTTTAGCTCGTGCTAAACCCACAGTTCCCAAGTCCCTGCAATGCCTTCCCAGGTGCCAAAAGCCACGGCTACCCTATACCTCCACTGCCAAAACACACAGCTTCCCAAATGAGAGGGTCTGGTGCACTTACAGAAACTGAATACTGCAGAAATACATTTTTCAAATGAGGAAGAGGAAGAAAGCCAGGCCAGCTTTATTTACCCCACTGCTATGTGCATATCATAAAAAAAGGAACAAAAGTTCAGCTGCATAGTTCCTGTGTTTCAGAGTCCACTTGAGGACACACAGACAGACTTTGTGCAGAGGGTAGCTCAGGAGTGTCCTACAAGGTATCAGAGAGCCTGCCAGGGCCAGCTTCTACCCCAAGGAGTGAAAGGAGAGAGAGGGGCAAGGGAAACAAACACACACTTCACACACTCTGCTCAGAGTAAACTGGGAAAGCTTTTAGAAGTAAATAAACACACACACACCCCCGCCCCCATATTCTCAGAAAGCCACCCAAGCAGAATGCTTTTACTACCGTAACTGAAGGGTTTGTTTTATAAGAAGAGTTTCCTCAGATTTAGTCAACCTTACCAGCCTCCTCCTCCTCTACTTATTCACACTAAACTGTGAAAGGGACTTCAGCTCTCTCCAACCAATTAAAAACTAATTGAAGCAGCAGACTGGCACTATACAGCCCGAGCAGTCTAAAAGACTGAAGACTCAGCTCACATGAGGCCTACACAATGTCATAATATTTCATTTTATTTAACCTCATAACACAAAGCGCTGAAAAGAGTATTCACAAGGATCCAATCCCGAAAAATAAAAAATTCTTTATTCCAGATCAAGTCCACTGGGTTCAAATGAACAGTACATGCACTTGATCGCATGTGTGCACCACAGTGCCTGCAGGAACAGAGCAAGGTTTTATTTGCTCGAAAAGCTCTGTGAGGAAGTTACACAGTTTCCCTCTCAAAAAATAAAGCTGTGTTAGAACCTAACTTAGTGGTCAGTTAATAGGGTGAGGATGTCTCCTTGAATGAATAAAACACACTAAGATACACCTGGATATAATCTAATATTTTCTGCTTTCGATAATTATTCTTCTTACTGCTAGGGCAGTAAACAATGCCAAGGAATTGCTGAAAATAATTCTGTCTCTCAGAGAAAAATAAAATTCAGAACCAGTTATTTAAACCAAACACAAATCTTTCTACTTTACACATACTAAATTTTGTGCCCGCTTCTATCTTTTAGGAATTGGACATGGAGTTACAAATACTCTCAAAAAGTTGTTGCAAATACAAAATAGGTGTAAGTATGCAGCACTGACAACCTAAAAAGTCAGCAGCAACAAAGATTTCACATATATCCACAGATTTCCTATTGAAATCTCTTTGCTGCCAATATGCAGCCAACAATTTTGACAAGAAATTCCTAACTTGTGGTCCATTGAACAGACCCAAGGCTGTAAAAAGGGCTAGGAGGCGAGCCTGGTAAGGTAGGGAAGGAAAGCAGCTGGTGTTAAAGAGTCAGGATTGGTAGACAATCTCCTGACAGAAGTCAGGCAGAGAGTTCAAAGGAGCAAATCTATGTTTCTGTAATCATGGATATTTTTTTTTTAATTCAAAGAAGAGAGATGCAAGGTGACAGAGGAGAAGTGCTTTTGTGTGTGGACAGTAGGACTGTTTTAATTGACAGCAGAAAGAAAGGGACAAGACAGCTGTAAGGCAGCTGGTGGTGATTATTTGGAAAGAGTAAGTTTGACACACAATTTAAATCCTCAAAAAGTCCTCAGTCAAAACTGGAATGGAAAAGAAGATGATAAAATATATTTGCAAATGGGGTTTATCTGGTGTGGCATCAGATCTCAAAAGTATAAGGACAGAGTATCATTCCACTGAGAGGAGAACAGAGGCTAAAATGCAGAAGAAATTGCATAGTGCCTTCCTTGCACAAGCTGTAAGTGTTACAGTACACCTATATAACTAACACTCCAATACAATCAAAAACTCAGCAGAGTAAGCCCATGATGAAAAAAAGCATGGCTCATGGCAAAACCGACTCAAAGAGATTCAACATGATGACCCCTTACAATTAAAAGCACTTAGGTACTCAAAAAATCCCCTCTAACAACCATGCAAGGCAAGGAAATTAATTGAGCAATGTGACAGCCTGACCCTGTACAGGAAATCAAGGATTTCTACAGCAACCAGTTAACTCCAGTTCTTTTGGTGGCCTTCAGCACTGATGAGTTTGCTGGAAAGCAGAAGGCAAGCAGATCAGTGTGAACCGTGGAATCTCAGAAAGCTCATTTCTCTTCCATGCACAGTGCATGCCAAATCTTAAGATTCCTGCAGCATCCAGTTATGAAACTACAATAGAAGAGAAAAACAGATGGCTAAAGCCTGTTGGAAAAAAAAAGATTAAGCCTTACTTCATTTCCAATGGAGAAAGATGTATATTTGAAAATAATACAGAACCTACTTCAGATCGTACCTAATCGATATAAAAATAGGCAACTTGCCTCATGGACGTGAAACCTGTCTTCACTTAAGGCTTTTAAACATAAGAACGGTTTAACTCTTTCAGAACATCATGGCTCACTGTTTTAAGCAGGATTTAAAAGCAAAGCAGTTCATGTAGGTGACAAACATTACAAACACTGTACAAAAAGAACATATTTCTTTATCTCTAAAGCGACCCCTGAATACAAATCCTGTAGAAAAGCCTCTTTATGTTTACTCTTTTGCAGCCTTTATAAGCAATTAGCACCTACGTTCAGGTGAGCAGCTTTCTTGCTCATAAAAGTATCTAAAGGACAACGACATATTAGGAAGTTCGCAATCTCAGCTCTGTAAGTTAAGCCATTCTCTGTGGAAACCAGTCAATACTACATCTGAAGCCTCTACTGAGTCCTTGACTTGCGAGATATCACACAACAATAAGGAAACATAAAAGCCACCCTAGAAAGCTCATGTGTTCAGCATCAGATGTTTCAGCAGCTCTATAAAACTGCTATCAGAGCTTCAGGTCCAAGTACTAGTACTGATCTCTGGTCCAAAGGACAACCTTCCTCCTGGGATCCTCCTCTGCTTGAGCCTGCATCTCAGACAAGCCTTGACTCAGTTGCCTGAAGAGAGACCTCCAGCAGCTGGGGAGCCCCAAGAGACGCTTGCCAGTCTGGTAGGCTTGACACAGGGTCAACAGGAGACCTGGGCTTCTCCAAACTGGCAGCTGGGACTGGCAGTAAACCCAAAGGCATCTCAAAACAGCACCTGACACCAACGTTCAGGAATTGAACTGGGTCCCCTGCACAAGTCACACCATTACACCCGCCAGTGATGCCCAGATTCTATCCCACACAAAACCAGTCTGCTCTGACAGCACAGAGCAGTAAATACAGCTTTTTTTTGTAGGAGCCTAAGAAAAATGAATGAGACTGATTTCTGGTTTTATTCAGTGACTCAGTGGCACTGAGGATAAGCACTAAATTAACTCTCTCCTATCAACACACAGTCCTTTCAGGAGAGGACTGCAGCTCACTGGCAAGGCTGGGTAGAAAATGCTGAGTTACCCTGGCTTATTCCAATGGTAAATGGAGGGTGATGCACTCCAGCACTTCCAAGTAAGCATTTTCTTAAAAAAAAAAAAAAATCAAGTGCTTATATGATTAATGCAAAGCACTGTGATTTCACCATAGCAGAAGTCACTAATACATATTACAGACCAAGACTACACTTGTTTGTTTATTTATTTTAATGAAAGGCTCCAAATAAACCAAGTGTTCAATTTTTCAGAGGTACTGAGCTGCCACAGTAATTAGGTCTGGGTCAGTGGGAGCTGCCAAAATGCCACAGAAGTGACTCAGTCCTGTTAATTATCTGAAAAATAAGGAACAGTGACAACACCGGACACAACATCACAACCTGTCTCTCCCCAAGCACACCACCAATGAAAAGCCATCATTTGAGAGTGGCTGTCTCTAATCATTAGTAGGGACAAGAATCACAAATTGTAAGAAGTAGAAAAAGCAAAGAAAGATGGTTTCACCCTAATCTGGACAAACACTGCTGTACTTAGAGATAATCCTTTAAAAGAGTGAAGCAGCAACACCAGAGTGGTAGCAACTATCCACACAGCCAGGGTAACTCCAGAAAAAAGGGCAGCAGCTATTTTAAACACTAAGTTAGGAAAAAAAAAAAAAAACACACCAAAAACCAAACAACAAACTCAAATCAATACAAGTCCAGAGGAGACAAAGAGTATTAAAGCCAACCAGAAACACACCCAACTTTGCAAACCATACACGATCAGCACAAAAACATCCTAACACAAAAGTCCTTCTCTGAAGAGTCAGACAAATGTAGACCTAACAGAAGATAGCAGTTAACAAAGAGGCACACAGCCTGTTTTGGTCATGCACAATCCTTGCTCACAGACACTTCTCAGTTCCAGTGTGTTTATGGCTGCGTTGTCATTTATTTAAAAATATGAATGGAGCATTCTTTTCCTCCAGAAACACTGCACTGTTAAAATGCCAGTACATTAAAATAACTTACTGCTTACTACATTTCAATCAAACAAACTACAGACTACAGCATTGACACTTAATATATATTGAATACTTTCAGCAAGAACAGCATATGGAGTTCATTTCTTCTGTTTTGTTCTCACATGGGCCAAACTCAGAGACAAGACTTAGAAACAGATGAAGCAGTGATCCTGTCAGCATGTAACAAAAACGTATATAAACTGTACCTTCTCCAAAGGTAAGGAAAGATTTAGTTGAAGGCTCTCAAAATAAATAAATATTTACCCCTTTGTTTCATATAGAAGTTGACTTATGGCAGCAGTATCTTATTTTAGCTTGCATGCTTAAGGAACATTTTTGTTAAGGTTCTCCAAATAAGAGGAAGCAGAATCAAAAAGCCCACAATCAAAGGACTGTGTGAGTGATGTTTTTCCCCATTGTTATTTTTCCTAGAATTCATTCGCGTTTCGCCACCATACTGTTGCTTTATCAGAACCAACACAAGCACTGATCTTACCTATAATTATATTCAAGAACACAAAATGAAAGTTCAGGAAGATGACCTAGTTTTTAAAAATAAGTTGCGTATCTGAGTCTTTGAAAGGCTGTTTCACTGCTTCACACACAGGTATTTTGCTAGGTGGACACTCTCACTTATGATTAACCAATAAGCTATTTCTAAAATAATAATAAGATCCTTCATAAGAGAACTTTTGTGTATGACCTTTTCTTAAACCAAGTGACAGTGAGCTGCAATTCTGATGTGAACATTCCCCTGCAGGATTCATACTTGAGTGCTGAAGCATTCTGCAAATTCTCAAGCAACGAGTGAATCAAAGTGAAAATGAAACTAAAGCAGGCTTGTTAATGCAAAGTGAACATAAAAAGTAATAAACCCAACTGCTGAAATAAACCTGATAAATCAAAATTACTGTGGAAAACTCTTTGGCCTCTTTAGGACAGTAGATCCCACAAGATAATCACAACAGCCTCTTTCAACTCCTACAATGTTTTTACTTGTAGTTTCCTCTGTGAAAGCAAGGTCAACTTCCAAAACAATTCTGTTTCTTAATAATATTTCAGAACATTTTAGGCACGAAGATAACTTGCTATAAAAAAAAACCCAAACATTTAAACTGACAGTGTTCCTTTAAGACAGAGCAGTGAGCAGCCTTCCAGCATATTTGACAGAGATCTCCTACTCCAGGAGATAGAATTTAAATTTGTAGAGGCAATTACTCATAACCAGTGAAAGCAGCCAATGCAAGTGCCAAACTTGCCAACAAGAATAAAGGCCAAGTATTAGAAAGGAGGCTGCAGTTTATTACAAGGCAATTTGAACATCTCAGTCCATGAGGTCTGGAAAGTATTTTCTTCATCCCCTGACACTACAGTCTCACACTAATGTGAGGAATTATGTCAGTAACATCAATATTCCAAACATATAAAACAGCAGTTAAGTATTTGTATCATGGAGATCTTTCCCTGACTATTTAAAAGCTGCTTCTACTCTTCCCTAGCAGATTTATTTAAGCTCATTTTGCAAAGGGAAGATCTGCCAGACCTATAACATTAACCATTAACTGCTGTCTAGTTGGCTACAAAGCCATCCAACTGGACCACCACTGCACAAAATTCTTGTCTCACTAAACAGATACCTTTAGGCAATTGCCAAGGACCTGTCTCTTGCCTCTTCCCGTTAAAAGATGGAAAGGAACAAGTAAGAGAAGGAGAAACATGACCTCTTCAGGTAAGAAAGTCAAAAATCAAAATTGGCATCCACTCCAGATATCCCACCACCACCACCCCCAGGACTGATCTCAAATGCCTCAGTCAGGTAACAACAGTGTCGGTAGATAACACCCATCATCATGAGCTGAGTTGCCAGTTGGAAAACAGCTTGTGGGAAATACTTAAAAAAAAAAAAAACAAAAAACAAAACCAAACAACAAAGCCAACAATCAAAACCACACCACTAAGTCACACATGTCACAGATGCCGAGCTAATAAATGCACCCTCCTCTGCAAGGTAAAAACAATGCCAGCCTAAAAACTCAGAATAAAGAACAAACCCAGCAGGTCCAGGAAAACTACACAGCAAAGCAAGCACCCACTGAGAAAGACAAGCACCCCACTCAGCTGCCTCTGCAGTGGGCAGGCAAGAGAAGGCAAGGGGACACAAGAGCAGCGCACACACACCAAACAATACAAAATGAGCAACAACCTTCCTGTTTCACCAACAGCATCTCACTCCATCATTTGTGCAGCAACATGAGCCGCTTCTTACCATTTTTTGGTGCACTCGACCATCAGTTCCTGGTAAGAGGCCACAAACTGGAACTTGGATGCATGTTTCCCAACACGTTGCAGCCTTTTCCAAACCGAAGCCATGGTGGTGAAAAATACCAGTCCTCTTACACAATAGCAAGTCTGTGAATACCAATGTAGGTTTAAGAAAGCGTGTGTGCTTGATACTAGCAGGTTTATATACAGACACAGTAAAAACAGTATGTGAGGAACGTGATAGGATGTCTACAATTCATATTCTGCCTCTCCCTTCTTCACCGGAAATCCCAGTCCAGCTGAATGGCTCATCACTGGCCAGGAGCAACAAGCAATAGCAGGAGACAGGTAATCAAAAGGAAGTTCTCTCATAGAATCACCATTCCTCGCACAGTAGATGAAGTGAAGACTGCAGGACTAGAAGACAAGACAGAGGGAGAAAGCACTGGTTAATATACTCCACACTACAGTGCTGTAATTGCACGTGACCTCATACCTTTCAAACAACTACAGTGAACTACAAAAGCATACCCCCTTCCTGTTGTCAATCCCCCCTCCCCTCCAATTAAATAAATAAATAAGAATGCTGCAGCAATTTCAGGAATGCAAACCACGAGACTGTTTGGAAACATATCAACATGTCCTTTTATCAGCACCATCACAATTGGCAACAACAACAAAAAAGGGCAGGTCAGGGCCACACCGGATCCTTATGAAGCATCTCCCTACGAAGCATCTCCGGGAAGCAATGCAAAGTGGCTGAGGTGCTGCCAATATGCACCCAGAGGGAGGGACACAGGGAGATGAAGTTCTTTGTCTTGATGACAAAAGGTGTAACAGTTGTTTCCTCTCTTACACACACACACACCTCCCGCTCCCATTTCTCTGTCCAAGGAGAAGGGCCAGCCAAGAAGCTGGCAAGGGAATGTTACTACTCAAATGCCCGTGCTAGGGTGAGGAGGAGGATGAAAGAGGAAGGGGCATCTCCCGAGTCTTGCCTACTACCCAGGATTCCCCATCTTCCTCGCTGCATCATATTGAAATCGAAACGTCTCCCCATCCTGCACGGAGAAATGATCCATCAGGGAGGTAAAAAGCGAGAGGAGAAATCCAGGTGAGTCTCGTCCCTCGAAAGGAAAGCAGCATCTCTGCCGTGTGCAGGGGGAAAAGCCTCATCAGGAATACCGAGAAGCAAAAGCCGGCCGCACCTGGCGAGAAGGCAGGGTAGGCAGGATGGCATCAAAGCTGGCGAAGAGGACACCTGGAGCAGAACGTCTCCCCGCGGCGGGGGGAAGGTGGTCCCCACGAAGCCGCGGGGCGAGGAGCGCCCAGCCCGTGTCACCTCCGCGCCCAGCCCGCCGGGGCAGCGCCCCCCGCCCTTGGCCGAGAGCCGCAGAAGGTTTAAAGAATGAAAAAACGCCAACGGGCGGCGAGCAAGGCACG